>RJWJ010020860.1:0-28558 GCA_004363605.1 Indri indri | reverse complement strand
CGTAGCCAACAAATTATTAATAGAAACAGAAACAGTTGGCATCTGGGCCTCAACTCTCCCCAAAGACTTGTTCAGCTTCTTCAGAGAGCTCATCCCCTGCTTTTGCTCAGGTGCCAACACCGTTAGGGTTAGTGTCTCTCCCTAGAGTTGTGGGGAAACTGCTAGAAGTGGTCACCTCTGGGGCAAAGACCTGAGGGGTAGAGAGACAGGGAATGGGTGGGAGAGCACAAGCTTTCATTTTATAACCAGATTCTGTGTGCCTGAAATATAATACATATTTTTAACTTAAATTGAAAGACTCTCACCACTGCCTCAAAAACATCTGAGCTTATGAACCTTTTCACGAGGGCAAACGTACCACTGACATAGGCCGTGCCAAGCACCTTCAAAAGGATACGCGACCATATAGCCATAATTAAAGAAGATGCTATGTTCGGGACAGCAATGACTATTACCAATGACTGGAACCATCGTGGTAGGAGAGAATCTCACCCTGGAGACTAGTATTGCCAAGGGTTGTGGGCCGGTATCATAAGTAGTTCAGTTGGATATTTGCTAGTGCTGTTTGGATGTTTGTTTCATGAATAAATTTTTCATATATTAAATGCATAAAAAAATCATGCTTAGAAAATAAAATGTGTACATTTAGCTAATAGCGAACATCATCATAAAACATATAAAAAGTACAAAAATGCAGTGACAGCCTATTATGAGCAGAGAAAAATATACATATGCAAACAGAAACAGATCAATCCATTAAAATACACTGACCTCCTATTACTGAGAAGAAAAAATACATACATATGCAAACAAACTAATCAAATTATATACCATATGCAGAAGACAACGATTAGCAGCTTGTAAAATACGAATGCCGAATTACTAAAACACATATGAAATAAGATTGCTAACCTTGAACAACAAATGCTTTAGAGGCACAATCTAAAATGTTAGTGGGAAGAGGAAAACAATAGTAATATTAATGTCAACATATTTGATTTTCCAACACTGGAGCTATTGATTATTTCCTCCGGCACATTGGTTGGAAACAACCATTCGTCTGATATAATTTTATTTCAGTTATTATTCCCAACAGCTACTTTTTCATATAACAAGTGCAAAATAAACCAGATTTGAAAAGTTTGGGAAGGTTTTTTCTAGTGGATTGTAGTAGACAGAAACCTCAAAATAGAAACACATAAATAAAGGTCAATTTGATCAAGCAAGACCACTGGTTTCAGAAAATCATACTTCAAATTTGGGTCAGTATTTATTTAAGCATCTCTAAGTCCATCTCAAATTGGCAACCCCAAACCAGCTCAAATTGGCAACCCAAGACCACAAAAACAGCTCCTGGCAACCATAAAAGGGTTTTTGCACAGTGAGAGTTATGACGAGCCCCTGAGAGGCCATTCTGTTTGTCTGGGTCCACTAAAATTCACTGGAGTCTGAGCAATCTTTTGAAAGATAAATGCCTTATTTGAGATAGGGAGGCTGGCTGATAGAGGCTGATAGAGATGGCAGATCTGGACCAGCCATCATTCCGGTGTCAGGACAGCATCAAAGCCTCACTAATCCCAACAGCTTTGAACTACCTGGTTTCTGCCTCTCTCCCTCCCTCAGCAGAGTAGAGTTTCTAGCAGCCTATAGCCTACCACATAAATGAACAAGATCAGTCTTCTCAGTGGATATCCTGCACTTTCAACGAGTTGGGGAGCACAACTTACCATTTGCATATTCTCGAGAACGTGTTATTTTAGAGCTTCCCGAAGGTTAATATTCTTTCACCTATTAAAAAGAATGCTGGTCTCAGTAATGTGGGCTTGCAGCCAGGCAGCCCACACTGCAATTTGCTGCCGATTTTAATAATAGAATCACGCCATAATGAAACCTTTTTAACGTATGGTAATTTAATTGCGGAAACCCTGTCTGTTTCAACAAAAGCCTTCCATAAGTAGCTTTAAAGATTAAGTTATGGGAGGTGACTCTCACGCCGTCTCCCAGTGGATGTGTATTACATTGCATTACGTCCTGCCATTCTACACTGGCACAAAGGCAGGCTCGGATCTCCTTAACTCAGCTCTGAAATTAAAACTTAGGTTTATAAACCTATGAATCATTCTGCACAGTTGAGGGAGTTAGCTTTCAACCAACATCAGGACTTAATAATCTGACTGTGGTGAGAATCACAGAAGGGGGAATAGGAGAGATCTTCAGATACAACGATACGTATGATAATTACGTAATCACAATAGCCAAATGTATTAAGCTTCAAATGTGTGTCATGAACTGTACTGAGTGTATGACTGAAACCCTCAAAACAACTCTGGAGTAGGAGGTCTTTATTGTTCCACTTTTACAGAACGTTTGTCATGGGTACCTGTATAAGTTTTCTGGGGCCGTCATGACAAAGTGCCACCAACTGGGTACCTTAAATGAAAGAAATTAATTGTCTCACAGTTCTGGAAGCCAGAAGTCTGAGATCAAAGTGCTGGCAGGGCTGGTTCCCTCTGAGGGCTGTGAGGAAGAATCCGTTCCATGCTCCTCCCCTGGCGTCTGGTGATTGCTGGCAATCTTCAGTGTTCCTTGGATTGTGACAGCATCACCTGGATCCCTGCCTTTATCTTCACATGGCATTCTCCCTGCGTGTGTATGTGTCCAAATCTCCACTCTTGATAAGGGTATCAGTCATATTCAACTAGAGTCCACCCTAACGACTTCATCTTAGCTAATTACATCTGCACCAACCCTATTTCCAAGTCAGGCCAAATTCATAGCCACTGGGAGTTAGGACTTCAACGTATTAATCTTTAGAGGACACAATTCAACCCTTAGGCAAGCTGTGTTCCAGATAGTGGGGTGGCCATTCTCAGTTGCCTTCATTTCCTTAATGTGCTTGCCCTAGGGCTTGCCTTTGCTTGGACTTTGAGACTTACTCAAGAGGTACACTGTTTCATGCCTGTGCTTTAGACCTGCCAATGTCAGGCACAGAGAGTCCTCCTGGCTCTGAGTGATCCAGCCTTCCTCGCCAGGAGACTGTAATTTTCTGGAAGTAGCCACAAGGTATCTGTCCCCTTTGAAACTCTGGAAGAGGAATGCAGCTAGTCAAAAATTCTGAGAGTCCCAGTTGCAGCAAATATAAACTTCCTCATGTGTGATCCCTCACTTTGGGGTGTGATCTGGCATTCTAGATCATTCATGGGAGGTTCGGTTATGAAGACAGTGTGTCCCGGGGGCTCCTCATGATGACAGCATGCCCTGAGAGTTCCTCAACATCGGCATAAACTACAGAGTGTAACACACAAGGGAAACCACGGATAAGAGACTGAGGATTAGGGAGCAAATGTGTTAGAAAATAATATGTAGAGAAGGAAGGAGCCTATAAGGAATGGGAAACATACTGCATCTATTGCCTTTCCCCATAAGGTAATCATTGAACAATTCTGTCCTCCTTAAAAATAGTGAAACCTCACTTTTCCTTCATTTGTGGAGATAAGTGGAATTGGGCTTCTGAGCGCGTGAATGTTTGGATAGGCGCCTTCCGGGGAGAGCAGCCTCTGGAGCAGATTTTGCAGTTTATTACCATCATCGCTGAGTCTCAACACAGAAATATTAAAATCAAACAACAAGCTTCACAGCCTCTCTTCTGGATTGACAGACACCACTGGATGTTTTAAGAAAGCAGAAGGCTATAATCTTGCTATTATCCATAAAGCACGGGTGGGAGGGCTTCACAACAAAACAATATTTGTACAGGCTTGCCTGATGCTACCTTTCCAAATCACCAGGACTTGCTAAGGAAGACGTTTTAAGGAGACAGCCTCATTTCCCCATAATTATTGGTCACTATTCTGCTAAAGGTAACCATGGCACGTCATGAGTGTTTCCCACCACCCCCAAAAGGAAAATTATCAGCATTTAATAATAGTAGGTGAAATTGATTTAAATGGTAAGATTGATTCTTCTGGACTTGGCATACCTAAATGATTTGCCCAAGATTATCCAAAACACTGTGATCCTTGGAAAGGCTCAGAGCCATTAATCCCCAGGCCACTGCAGGAAACATCAGCCTCTACACTCCATCACCCTTGTCAGGACTCGGCGTGCCTGCCTTCTGTCCCGTGACAGGCCTCCCTGTGGCACTCCCTGAGTCCAGGTCCATTTGCTGTTCTTTAAGAATGAATTGTTTAAATGGTTCTTACCTTATGATTATAATTCGGCAGGGCACTGTTACCTTATTAATTACGTGAGCACTGTGTAATTTATTAGTGCAGGAACACTGGGTGTTTTCTTTACTTATAATTGCTCCAAGCACACCCGGGGAATCTGAAATTGAAGGGGCTGGGGAATTACTAGCCCTGCCCGAGGGGAGAAGTGTAATAATTCATCCTTGCTTATTCAAACCAATCCTCCAGGTAGAACAGATGCTGCCACAGCATCCAACCCTACCCGACTGGCCACACTCCTTCCCCTGCCTCCTCCCCAACAGATTAAAGGAACTCAAGGAAACTCTGCTGTTTAAGAAGCAATTGCCTTTGCTACCTCTATTTGACTTTTGAGCAGCCCTGAGAGGTTGAGGCAAAACGAGGTTCCTTGCAACCTTCACAATTTATCTCACGCGGGAAAAGAGGATAAGTGGATTCAGACCCCGAAAATCAAGCAAGTCCTACATAAACTTTGACCTGTTTTATTGAAGAGGAGACTGTTGATAGCAAAAACTCTACCTGAAGGACTTGAGTTGGAGAGGTGGGGCTTACCTTCCCTCTCTCGCTGCAGGCTTATGATCAGAGAGGGGTAAGATGACTGGCAGGAAAGCAGGCTGGAGGGGTCCTAAAGGGCTTAAGGGAGAGCAAAGAGAGGCAGGTATGGGAGGATGCCTGGAGAAATCGTGGGTGCCTTAAGGCCACTTTACATAGAGACTTTTTTTAACTTGACTCAATTCAAACTTACTTCCCACATTGCCAACTTCGCCAATATTTCTGGTTTCTGAACTTGCTGACATGGGAGAATATCCACTTTTAACTGTAGGACATTAATTTAGGCCACACAAATATCTGTTCGACCTAAAACATTTTCCTAGCTTCCACCTATGTAGTTGTTTTCTGGAAGGCTGAAAAAATTTGCTATTGTGGCTCTAAACACGAGGTCCAGTCTTATATGTATAATTAAAAAAAAAATAGCCCCTTAACATTTTTGAGAGCTACATGGACTAAACCCTGTACTAAGTGCTTTTGTTTATAGCCACCTGAAAGATTTGTATAGGATAGAAGTTAAATGGTTGTGTTTTACGGTCTGGCAGACCAGACCAAGTCCAAATCCTATACCTGCATCCTGCTATCTATGTGAACTTGAGCAAATAAAATTGGGATCATAATGATTTCTGCTTCCTGGAATTTGGGAAGGATTAAATGAATTAGAAAAGCAGATATTGTAGTTTGACACATAGTAACAAGTCCTTAAATAATACCTGGGGTGTTAGGGCTGGCCTCTGTGTCACAGCCAAGGGGCAGTGGACAAAGTATAGGATGGAGGAAGCTGAGCTTGCCTGTAAACCCAATAGCTTCTCTGTCTAACCCTTATTTCCCCAACACAAACCTGGAAATGTACATGAGCCCTGGGGATACAAATGAAACAATAAGTCGACCACTGTGGGGGCAGGGGAGAAGGTCCAGCTCCTGCAAATCTTTCCTAGCCCGTTTCTGAAGGTCATCTGAGAGGGGCCACTTACCAGCATGATCTCAGGAGCATTGTGGTGGCCTCTGTCCCTCTGGGCATGACCGCATGGCTCCGAGATTACAACAATGACATTTGCTGGTGTTTCCAGTGTGGGCCTTATTCTAATTGCTCTCCCAACACTCACTGCACTGAAGTTCCAAGGCCCCATGCCTCGGAACTGCATCATCCTCTACTACAAAGCTCTAGGGCAGAGGGGAGCTGGGTTCTTTGTTCGTCCAGCCTCTGTAGGAGGACTCACTTCTGGTCACTGCCTCTCTCCTTAGGAATCTGGCATGAGTTTCTGAGAGCCCAGGACTGGAGACAATCCGAGGGATGCTCCCTGGTTATACTCAAAATTATCTACTCATCATCCAGACCATCTCACATTCCTGACTCTCTCTCCACTTAATGCAAATTCCTTCTTCCTCGGGTATTCTACTTGCAAGGCTAGATAACGGCACTTGTTTCCCCAAATGCTTTGAAATCACAGTGCTGAGAAACAAGATATCCACCTCATGATGTTCTTCCTACTCGATCCCAAAAAAGACCTCGGCTGCTCTATCCACCCACCCTCTAGACCTGTCTTCACTCATTTGTCTCTTTTTGTTGCTTGATTGTTGTTGCTGCTGTTGTCATGGTTCCTTGTTTTCCAGAGTTCCTATTAAAGGATACTTTTGAATGTCTTAATTTAATATAAAAAAATTCATCTTAGCGGGATCAATGTGGTCCCTGAGGCCAGGGTCTGAAGAAAGGAAGCTATTCCTGCTCCAAATTCTGTAGCAGCAAATTACAGGAAGAGGGGGAAGAACCAGAAATCAGGGAGCATCAGAACAACAGAGATTGTGGATCTCCTCCCACCAGGGTCTCCCTCCCAATCTTGTCTTGACGTATTTGTCAGAAATGATTTGGAGGAATTATCCAAAGGGAGTACCACATTTCAAATTATGTATGGTATTTCCTAGCGTTTGCTAGAGACTCTGCTCTCCAAAGCCATTACAGAATTCATGTAGTTTGAGCTTCTTTGATAGTTTCTAAATTAATAACAGCTCACGAGATGCTGTGACTTTTTAAATCTTTTAGCCATTGCTTAATTGTGTCACTGTCTCCTACCTCCAGAGCAGCTTTGCTCGCTGATGCATTGATGTACTCTCGGTGATAGAGTTACAGACCACTGAGAGGGATGGGAGATTAAGAAGCAAGAGGAAAACAATGAGATTTCAGATGAGATTGGAAATTAGATGGAAAGCTGGTGAGAGAAAGTTGATGAAAGGAAGCCAGGGACCAATGAAGGGAGTCTGGCAAGAAGAAGTTTGGTGGGGAAAGACAAAAGGGATGTCTTAGCAGCTGCAGGGGCAAGAAATAGAAAAAGCAAGAATTCTTCTGGCACATCTCTTAAATTGTCTTCCAACTTTATGATTTTTGAAGCAAGTTAATATGCAAAGTCTCACATCCTGTCCATTCAACACCTTTTTATTGACTACCAGCCATGTGCCAGTCAGTTCTCAGTGCTGGGAATACAGCAGCGACTGAAATAGACAAAATGGTATCCTCATGGTGCTTAAACTCTAGAGGGAAGGCAGGAAACAACAAAGGAATATAAAAGATCAGTAATGACAAGCAGGATGATAAAAAACAAAGCAGGGTAAGAGGTTACAATATTATAAACAGTGATAATTTAAATAAGATGGTCAAGGAAGTCCTCTTGGGAAAGGAATTGACAACGAAGCAGAGACCTGGAGGAAGACATTGGGGGTAGAGACTTCCAGACAGAAGGAACAGCAAGGGCAAAGGTCCTGAGGCTGAAACTCTATTGCATGGTGGAGTCACACCACGGAGTCACTGTCATGGGAATCTGATAAAAGGAGAGGTTCAGACATGAGAATAGAGATAGCCAGAGGCAGGCGGTATAGGGCTTTAGCTGTGGGAAAGACTTCGGATTTCAGGCATAGCTGATGTTGAGAAGACGCCAGTGAGATAGGCAAAGCAGCTTTAACCCTATTTTACAGCTAAGGAAACAGAAGTTCAGGTTAAATTCAGGGCTCCCTTACTCCAAGTTGGGAGTTAGTAGGCAGGACAAAAAGAAGAGGTCATGGTTAAGAATGCCATCAAATGAACTTGAACAGAAATGTAAGTTTCAGGAACATACTGTAATTCGGGAGGGAAAAGCAGGAATATCCTTATCTTCCCCACTGCCATCATTATGAAATTCCATCGTAAGTAATTTATTTCTTTAAATGTGGCAAGTTTTTCCATAAACACAGTATCTGATATCAGTTATCAACAAATAGAGAAAGTCCCTACTAAACTGGATGCCTAATAGTAAAATGTCAAGAAGGGGGAGGACAGTACTGAAAATAAAATGGACAAGAGGTAAGCATCTGCTAACAGAATATTCAAAGCATTTCTCCTGCAGGTTACTGCATAAGTTGGTAAGAACCAACCATGTTGGTTCTCATCTACTCCCCCTTCATAAAAGAGAGATCTTATCTATAGTAATGATACACTACTTTTAATAATAATACTAATACCTGTATGATGCCAACTACGTGCCAGTGTTCTGAGTACTTGTGTTACCAACTTGAGAAAGGCATAGGTCATAGACGGTTTACAACTTAAAGGGGCAGAGAAAGAATTTACAATTGCAAATCTCCTAATGTAAAGGGAGAGCAGGGACTTAGAGTCAGGAAGAAACCTATCTAAATTTAGTCAAGCTGAGGGCAACTTTAAGGCAGTCTTAGTCACTTGAAACCTAGGAAATCGTAGGGAAGCTTCAGCACCTTCCAGTAAGTTTCCACCCTAGAAACAGACACACTCAGGAGTCCTTTCTGTCTGCCCACACCACTTCATTTAAAATTGTGCTTTAATATCTCTGTCTTTCACATCCGAGTTCCCTTCCTTACTCTACTCTTACATTTTTAAACAAAATTTTTATTTTAGAGCAATTTTTGATTTGTGGAAAAATTGTGACGGTAGTACAGAAATTTTCCAGAAATACTCCCTCACTGCGCAGTTTCCCGTTAACATCTCACACCGGTATGCACGTGTGTTCAACTAATGAACCAATATACATTACTGGTTATTGTTATTATGTTGTTATTATTATTTCAGCTTTCTTTAGTTTTTAACTAAAATCCTTTTTCTATTCTAGGATCTCACCTGTCCTGGTCAGTTTGGGCTGCCATAACAGAAATGCCATAGACTGGGTGGCTTAAACAACAGCAATTTATTTTTCAGTTACGGAGGCTGGGATGTCCAAAATCAAGGTGCTGGCAGATCTGGTGTCTGCTTTCTGGTTTGCAGGTGGCTGCCTCTCATTGTACCCTCACATGACAAAGAGAAAGAGAGATCACCCCTCTCATGCATCTTCTTATAAGGGCACTGATCCCAAACATGAGGGCTTCACCCTCATGATATGATTACCTCCCAAAACTCCACCTCCCAATACTCATCACATTGAGGGCTGGGATTTCAGCATATGAATTTGGACAGAGACACAAACATTAACACCACTATAACACCATCCAAGATACCACATTACATTTTTTTCACCATATTTCCTTTTGTTTTTCTTACGGTTTTGAAAATCTATGAATTTTTTTTTTTTTTTAAATAAAGCCCACAGGATGAGAAACTTCAATATACGCTTGGGAAACTTGTACTTTCTAGTTCCCAGACTGGCTGGAGCCTAGGGTTGGTATGGTGAATATTGAGAGAATGAGATTATAGTTTTGTTCATTTGTTTTGTTTTGTTTTTTGAGACAGAGTCTCATTCTGTTGCCTGGGCTAGAGTGCCGTGGTGTCACCCTAGCTCACAGCAGCCTCAAATTCCTGGGTCAAGTGATCCTCCTGCCTCAGCCTCCCAAGTAGCTGGGACTGCAGACACACACCACCATGCCTGGCTAATTTTTCTATTTTTAGTAGAGACAAGGTCTCACTCTTGCTTAGGCTGGTCTCAAACTCCTGACCTCAAGTCATCCTCCTGCCTCGGCCTCCCAAAGTGCTAGGATTACAGGCATGAGCCACCACGCCCGGCCTTGATTATAGTTTTTAAAAGCAAAATTGCTAGGAATAAAGAGTAAAGAAGAAAAGAGAAGATATTGAACATTAATTCAATATTTCATGCTTCAAAAGTGGGGGGGAGTTATGCTATTTTAAGAAATACTAAAGTAAAGAAAAATAATTAAATTCTGTGAAACAATAGTAGATGTGTATTTAGAACTCCAGTGTGAGGTGTAGGGAAAATTAACCTGGCATGTCCATAATAAAACCTTCTCTGTCTTTCCAGTGATGGGGCTATAAACCCTGTATAAGCTGCAATATACTATATAGTTTAACTTTTCCATCCCAACTTTGGATTGATTGTCCTAGTCTAAAACTCTCTAAAAATTGCCACATCAGACAATCAGCTGAAGGGGCAGCCCTCTCTCTGATGGTGAAAATTGAAGAGATCTTCACCAACACGTCAGATGCCCATGTTTTAATTCGGTAAGTGACGTTACTGAACATTGGATGTTCAGCATTGTCATCAAGAGTTCCTATCAAAAGCAAAAGACAAAAAACACCTATGTCACTTTTGTCTCTTTCGCATGAAGCTGCAATACTGTTAACATGTTCTGAACTGATGCTAAAATAGTATGCATTGCTCAATGTCAGTCTATCCTTATTGTGAAAAAACCTGTATGAGAGAAAAATGAGCTTTTTTTTTTTTCTTTATGAGGCACAGTCCCACCATCCGTGAAACAGAATATAATTCTCTGGTCAGAATCCCTGGGAGATAAGCTGTCTGTTAGGGTTACAATTCGCAAGTAAAGATAACTGCCTTTATACTAAAGGAAATCCAAATTTGGGGAACATTAGAACTTCTGGGGTTAATGAATTAGGCCAAAGGACCAGTGGTATGATTTAGCTGAAGGTGGTCCACTGTATGCAGATAATACTGAATTGCTTCTTTCCTGGAGTCAAGTATTTTCTACAATTTTAAAACAGGACGCTATATCTAAAAATGCAGTAGCCCTGAGCCACAGCCCAGCAAATTTTTACAATGTGCCTTGCCTGTATTTCCTTTCCCATCATTGCTGATTACCTAGACACATATGTTTGTGGATAGGAGCATTCTCATCTGTAATTATCTTACTCCTTCTGCTTAATTCAGTTGGATGCATCAATTCAAGTTTTGTGACATCACAATTTCACCAAAATGAAAGGAAATGTCATATCTCAAGCTGTGGGTTGTAACATCACTGAATGAATCCGACAGCAGGGGAAGGCTCAATTTTAAAAAGGAGTTTTTATTTACAGCAAAAAATCCTGAGTAATAGAATGGAAAAAGAAAAGCCAGGAAAGGTGCAGGCCATTCTAAAAGGAGTTTGGATTGGGCACAAAATCCAGCCATTGTTGTTTACCTGAATACTCTGGAAATTCATACAGTTTTGCCAGGAGCCATTTAATATCTCCAGTTTGAGAATTACAAATTACTAAAATCATAGAACCAGAACAGATCATAGAGGCCATACAGTCTGACTCTTTGATTTTGTGCTTGAGGAAGTGGAAACCTAGGGAGATTAAGTAACTGCCCTAAAGACCCACAATGAATAGAGCCAGACCAGAGCCCAGGGCTCATACTGACCCATGACGATAGCATTTGTGCAAACTTCTGCTTTACCTGGATGTGCAAGCTCCTTGAGCCAGAATTTAGAACCTCTCTGTACCAGAGATTCTGGGACACCTGATAGCATAACATAAGGGCTAATAAAATTCATACTAAATAAAGAACGAATTGTTATTGTTTATTTTTTTAAGGTAAAGACGTTTTTACATATGCTTTTTCCACATGTTCTGTAATAAATTTCAGTAGTTACAAACTTGAGTTTCTGTATGATAGCCCTTCATACAAAATGTTATCATGTCTGATAGTGTTTTGGTAATTTTGTCAAAAGAACAGTTTGCCTAATTCGACCCACATTTTCCAGAATTACAACCCTGTTCCACTGTTGGTCTGGGTTTTGATCAACATGCTCTAACGTCCAAGCCAGTGGCTTCCAATGATTGTAATGGTGTTCTCTGCAAAACACGGAGACCTTAAAGTGCAAAGAGGAAGTTGTCATGGTAGTCCCTTAATGCTTACTATGCAAAGCATTCCTCCCAGGTAGCTCTTCCTGCAGCCTCTTTCACTGATTCTATAGAACAGGCAATCTTTCAAGTGAAACTTTCAGGATCCAAAAAGGCCACTATGATCTCAAACATGCAGATACCACAGCTGTACAGATGCCGATGCTCCAAGGGACCAAAGGCATCCATCTACAGATCAAGTGATTTATCCAAGCATCCAAGCATTTAGCTATCACAATACTTCCAGTTTAAGTCATATGCAGTCATCCCCCCACTCTTCACTTCACTATTTCCCAAGTTGTCTTCTTCACATATAGTTTTGAAAAGTCCCAGGGTCAAGGCTTTTAACCCAGATTCCAAATCTTTTGCCTAGGTTAATGCTCATCCCTTCTTTCCTTCTCAGTTCTAGCTTGGCCTGTTCAGTCTATCCTTCTCCAAACTAGCCAATAATTCATATTTTATCCTTTAACCTGTCAGTCTACCTTCTATTTGCATAGTTAGCAAAATCTTGCATACACTCTTATACCCCATTAATCTGTTTAATATTTTAACTCCTTGTGTGTATACCTTACATATGTAAATCATGTCACCTGGCAGTTTGATACTGTAACCTGTCAGAGCAGAAGTTCTCAAATACTAGGTCACAAAAGCTGTAAGGAAAATAGAGAAAACATAAGGGCAATATTGATAGTTTTTCATAAAGCTAAACACACCCAAAGAACTAACCTTTCTTATGAGATTATATGCTTCCTACATTTTCTGAATTTTCAAAATTTTACAATTCCTGAATTTTCTTTTATAAATGGATGGTGGTGACAGTTAACAAAATAAATGATATACAATGCTATGTGGACCATGCATCCCCCTCCCCTAAAACTTAAAAATAATGTCTGTCTGTGAAGTCCGAAACTTTGGGAACTATTATCTTGAAAGACATAGAATAAAATCTATAATTCTCTTTCAGCTATTCTCACAACATAGCCACAATAAAAATTCAGAATAAAAATAGATAATTTAAGAAAGCATTGGTAGTCATTATTGCTGCTCAACAAATGTTGGCTATTCTCTCCCTGAGAACATGATAGGACTGTATTTTTGTTACTTTTAATATTTCCTATGCCATGTAGCTTTCTTTGGCTAATAGAATGTTAGTGAAAGGGATTTGTATCACTTCTGAGCAGAACCTCCAAGAGCTATGGTATAAGTTTGACATGTCTTCTTTCCCTCTTGCATAGGGACTGGCCGGAGGGTGGCCCAGGGTGAGGATGACAGAGACCAGGTGCCCCCACCAATCTCCATAGTGTCAGCAATAAATAAACCTTGTTGGTTGAAGGTACTTAGATCCTGACAGGTAAAAGTGCCCTTTGAATGAGTTAGGAAAAGCATATCAATGCAAGGTATTATTATTTTTTTCCTTAAAATTGAAGGCGAGAAAAGAGACCCAAAAGAAAATTAGAAGGAAGTAAAGGGTTCGTCTCAAAGGAGAGCCTTCATTTCACATATGGTCACAAGTGGGAGATCTGACTGACTATTGGCAGATCAATTAACACTACAACAGGGGTGGACCCTGTTGGGGGACAGGATGAAATTACACCATACCTATCAGGACTGCTCGATCTGTTCAAACGAGATGTTATCTGAACCTCCCTCTTTCTGTGAGTCTAAGAAAACTAAAGCCGAAGAAAAATAGCTTTATTCGCTTGAATGGCTGTGACTTACAACCCAGAATTGTTGGCACAGAGATTGGCATTGCCCTGGGTTTCCATCTAAACAGACAAATCTTGAATCCATCCCCTCATCTGCTGGCCATGGTGCCAAAATATGTTCTTCTAATTTGATAGAATGAAAACATTTTCATGCTGTGAAATTACCCTTTATACTCCAAGCTCAAGGTAGAGCTAGAAACAGTCACTGTAGGGCAGAAAAGGATAAAGAAGACCACAGAGAAACCTCTTCAGCC
This sequence comes from Indri indri, assembly GCA_004363605.1. Classification (NCBI taxonomy): domain Eukaryota; kingdom Metazoa; phylum Chordata; class Mammalia; order Primates; family Indriidae; genus Indri; species Indri indri. The sequence continues at coordinate 14,775 of RJWJ010020860.1, read as the reverse complement.
CTTGTCTGCTACAGGTGTCACATTGCCCGTGCTTGTGTGGTCACATATCATGCCTCCAGCCCACATTTTACCATGGCCCTTTGCTAGGTAAAGGATGCCTATCACCTACAGCCAGGCAGCTTCAAAGACAGCTTTAACCAAATTACTACCCAAGGTATCCCCTAAAAGGTAAGTTTATAAATGCAGAAGGCCACTGGCCAGGACCACTGCATTTGTTCTGCTCTGACATCTCAGATGCCAGTGTTTTTAAGTATTCATGAATAAATAACGTTTATTTTGTTACAACTTTAACGCTAATTTTGTTGAAACATTAACAATGGCTTCCTCATTATGAACTGCTCAAAATTCCTCATGTAGTTTTCACCAGAGTGAGCTTAGCACAATTATGAGATGAGTGGATTGCCAAAGCCCAACACCACGGAGTTAATGAAATTGTCATCCGTGTGAGCAGTGAGTGGCAGCTCCATCTTGTACTGCATGGTTAGCATGTGAAGCACAAAAGAAAAAGGAGGCTGTTTGTATTTTAAACGCTGAGCAATGGCATGTCCAGCCTGAGCAGGCACATCAATCGGACTCCCAGAGAGATAAATGGAAATTCAGGCAAGGATAAATCATCACAAGAAAGCACAACCTAGTAATGTGAGTGTCCTGGAAAGCCCCGATTCCAGGCACAGTTCTGTTACTAATCAGCCTTGTGACCTTGACAAGGTCGTATACTTTTTCTGGGTCTGATTCCTTATCAGGAAAATAAGGAGATTGGACTAGATGACCCCTAAGGCCCTTTCCCTTCCTAACACGTTCTGTGATTCCCTACAAAATATTCATTGAATAAGGCTATACGGGGAAGCATTCAAATAGTTACTGCTCTGGATGAACTGAGAGTTGCACCCTAATGGAAATGGTACAGTCTTCATTTCCCAAGCCCTGTGAAGGTTGGAGTTTGGAGGGTATATAAAGTTAGAATCAAGAGCTAAAGTGGAAATCCAAAACTGTTTGGCTTGGCTGGGTCTCTTGGCTTCAGGTCTTATTCTTGGTGTAAGAGAATTGCCCACAGTTTTCTCAATTGCTCTCAGGATCAGGACCACCAGCATGGTTCAATGGTTCAATGGCATTACCTGCCCTTCACTTATGCCTGAATTTCTACTGGTCTGAAGATGATCTAGAGACATTAGCATAATCCTTGATAGTTCTTCAAGCTGCAGTTTCCCTCCACCTCCTTGTTGCCAGCTTTATCTGCATCTCCTGGTCTTCCCAGCTCTTTTGGCCTCAAGTTATAAATTTTCCCTTGGAGTATGACCCCTTTTTGTAGGTCCCAGAGCCATAGCTCTTTCAGGAGCTGGCCTGAAATGTACCAAGGAAATAGTCTTGTAAGCTGTGCTATTATTTCCCTTCAATAGCCCTAACCCTAACTATGTTCTTGGCTTTCCCATATGTTAACTTTTTACCCAGGGTTCACTCTTGACCTTTCCGGAGAACCATCTCCAAAGATTTGAGGGTAGCGTTTCTCTCCCATCTTTGATGCAAGACTCTTCAACCCCAAATCCAGATCCTGTCTTTAGATCTCATGCAATTCTAATTTCTGATGGCCTGAGGCAATATCTCAGAGTTCCTGGGTTTGGTAAGCCAATTACACATTGCCAAAGTATTCAATTAAAAATGCAAAACAAACAGAAAACTAGCAATGAATTTAGGCAATACAAAGAGCCAGGTGTGGAGCATAGATTATCAACATCATTATCATTTTGGCAAATAAGAAATAACTTGAAAGCTAAAGTAGCCTGTGTTATCTTCCCAGCTAGATCATCAAAGGGGAGGGTAAGAAAATTTATTTATTTGTGTTTTTAGAATGTTCCAGGAATTGTGCTAGCTTTTATCTCATTTAATTCTTACATTAATCCCATGAGACAGGCATCATTGTCATAATTTTATAGATGAATAAAGGTTGAGAAATGTAAATATCTTGCTCTAAATCACTCAGTTAGTAAGTAGCAGAGTGAGTCTCTAAACAGCAGGTCTTTCTCACTAATGAAAATGTTAAGTCCATGCTACTGTCTTTTAAAGTCTGACTCATGGATTACCTGAACTAGATTCACCTGGTTTACCTCTTAAAATGTACATTCAAGGGCTTCTTCCCAGAGCTACAGAATCAGAATCTCCAGGCATGGTTCCTGTTTGACAATCTCTGCAGGAGACTCATATACACTAAAGTTTATGTACCAGCTTTCTATAGCATGCTGGCACCCTCTAAAGTCAAAGGCTGTGTCTCATAAATCTTCCATATCCCTGGCAGCATCAAGCACAAAATTGGGCACCTGGTAGGTGCCTAATTAAACCCATGTAGAAACAAATTTGTTCAGATGCAACCTTTTTCTTCAACTGAGCAACAGTGTCTGTGCAGAGGTTAAGGTGACAAGAGCACAAACACAGTGCTACAAAGCCAACCACAAAATGAGATTCCTGGAAGGGACATCCCAGGGCTTTCTCATTTTGATTCCCTCCACCCCTCCCAGCCTGGTCTCTGGGGAGGGGGTTGCTTCCTGAACCCCAGTTTGAGCCAAAGTAGCTCTTCTTAGCTCCCCTCCACTCCTGAAGCTCGCTCAAAATTCCAAAAATAACTTTACCAAATATTACACAGAAGTACAAAGAAAATATTTACAGAAAATGCAAATAAAATGAAAACAAATCCATATCTAGGATTCATATCTATGATTTCGTTGACCTTGAGATTTCACAAACACAGTGACAGCGATGAGCTTACTGAGCCCAAAACCCTTTCTGGAAAGTAACTGCATCTCTGCCTGAAAGGGCTGCTTGGTGTAACCTCAAAGGAGCCTTCCTTCCTCTCTGTTGTTTGTTTCTACATAAATTTAAGGTTAACTATTTTTTTTCCAAAATAAATACTTACTCCTTTTTGAAAAAAGAGAAAGGTAGCAATGTGGCCTACCACTGGCCTCCTATTCAAGCAAGAAAACAGAGAAAGGCAGGATCTGCTAAGGCAGGAATGCAAAAGCCAGTCTTTGTCCCATTTCCTGGAACCGAAGTAACCACAAGATGGAAAGCACTGATTTTCTCTAGTGAGTAGTTTTTAAATTTACATGTCAGCATGGCCTTAGTAATATATTCAATGAAAATTCAGCCTGATTATTTATTGATTTTACATTTTCCTGCCCTGCTACTATCCCGGTAATTTTCTAACCATTCTCAAAATATCTCTCAGGCTTCCTGGGTAAAGGCTGATACAAACCAAGAATTCCCAAACAAGAGCTGAACTATAAAGCTAATTATTTCAGGCATGCCTCTGCTACTACAAGAGGTCTTCATGGGTTCAAGAGAAGTCTTAGGTCAGCCACAGAGGCCAGATTTCAATTTGGGTAATTAGGCTTTGCCCTACCCTCGAGAGTTCCCCTGACATAGTTTCCTTGCTTCTTCCTGAGTCTCTACATGTCTGTTTTAATATTCTTAGTTACTCCACACTTTACTAGCCTTCTTCAAGTAGATGGTTCTGGCTGCATATTGCTGGGTATTTCTCATGAGCAGGATCAGAAACAACTGCCTCAAATCCTTCAGGACAGGTGCTAATGTTGCCTGCCCCTAAAACCTTCCCAGCCCACTCCCCAGCAGAATTAGTCATCGCTTTTTTTCTGTATCTTTCACATCTCTCTCTTATGAACATGCTTATTTCATTCAGTCCCACATTACAGTTAGTTGTGTGTGTGCCTGTCTTTCTTCTCCATTGGAATGTAAACTCTTTGAGATCCCAAACACATCTTACTTCTCTCAACAGCCCACATGGCCCCTAAGTAGGGGAATCAGGGAAAAGCTAGCATTTATTAAAGCTTTTAATGTAGGAGGCAATGCAAATAACATAATCTCACTAAATCCTGAAAACAACAATTGATCCTAATTTTACAGATGAAAGGGGGGAAAATGTTCACTAAACAAGATGCATTATCTTTTTTTTTCTTTTTTTTTTTTTTGAGACAGAGTCTTGTTGTTCTGTCACCCTGGGTAGAGTGCAGTGGTGTCATCACAGCTCACTGCAACCTCAAACTCCTGGGCTAAAGTGATCCTCCCGCCTCAGCCTCCCAAGTAGCTGGGACTACTGGTGTGCACCACAACGCCCACCTAATTTTTCAGTTTCTAGTAGAGATGGGTCTCGCTTTTGCTCACGCTGGTCTCGAACTCCTGAGCTCAAGCAATCCTCCTGCCTCCACCTCCCACAGCTAGGATTACAGGTGTGAGTCACCATGCCCAGCCAAGATTCATTATCCTACTCAAGGCTACACTGCTAGTAAATGCTACAGCAGTGCCGGTTTTCCCAAACTTTTGGACCCTGCGGCTCATTTCACAGCCCAGCCCAGCACTGCTTCCCTAATATTACCCAGGGCCCGACCTACTGTGGACACTCCAGGTTGTTGATGAAGAAGCACACAAGAGCTTCCATATAATCCTTTTCTGGTCCTGTCTATTGGTCTCAAAAAGACTAATACAACAAGTAAGTGAATTTAGGAAGGTCATAAGATGAAAGGTCAAAATACAAAAATCAATTATATTTTATGTGGTTTCTATGTAGTAGCAATAAACAACAAACAACTGGAAAGTGAAATGAATAAAACAAAACTTTTTTCATTAACATTAAAGAACATAACTTGCTAATTTTATGAATAAATGTGCCGAACTTCTACAATGAAAATATTGCTGAGAAATTAAAGACTACTAAATACATGATGGCCTAGTCCACTAGCCACTGTGGGGCTTGAGAATCTTACCTTGTAGGTTTCCCCCTGTGGCTATTAAGGCTTTGACAAAATCCTAACTATCTCCGTTCACGTTTGAAGGATCTCTCAACAGTGTGTAACCCTCCTCTCGATCCTCTCTCCCTACCGCCACATGGTTGGTTCTGACCCAGGTAGCTGACCACTTCGGGATCATGTGTATTCATCCTCCCCACCTTTTTTAAGGCTTTCCAAAGCAAAAGTCACACTCTAAGTTAGAATAAACAATAGGGAGTTCATTATGTGCAAAATAATGGGTATTCTAATAAAAGGAATAGTGCACATATTTGCCCAGTCATGATTACGAATGAGCCTCCCAAACACACCTTCTTCTACCGCTGTTGCACCTCACGCCTCCAGAGTACAGCCAACGGTGTGACTCAGGCAGGGGCCAAGGTTGTACCGATCAAGAGCTCTACTCTCAGGACTGGTAACTCTGGAGATGGGCTCTGCTCCAGCAAAGCTTTCCACCCCTACCAGGTGAGTAAACGTTAGCTTAAATGGCTGCTCTCCCTCCTTTTCAGCCATATAGCAAGTGAGGAGTTGAAAAACTGACTACAAGCCATATTAAAATGCATAAAATGAGAGTGATTTTTGCCACTTACCTTGTCCACACCTATAACAAGAACAAAGCAATATATCCCAAAAAGGAAGAAGCGAGTAGGAGTCATCCCGCTCTTGGCAAGACTCTTCCCCAAAGCTGTGCATTCATTTAGTTGAAGAGAAGGCAATCTGAAGTTTTTATTTCAAGTTATACAAAGACCAGAGACATTATTAAAATCCCTTATTTCTTTTGAATCCGGATCCCCTGTTATCTGAATTCTGTGTTGAATATCATCTATATTGATATTAACAATATTATCAAATATTATCTCTGGAATCTTTTCCCTACCAACCACGAAATGTATTCCCTTACTGGGTAAAAAGTCAAGGGATATCTATGTCTAAGTTAACAGCAGAAAGGGAGATTCTCTTAACCTGCACACAATGCAAGTGTTTATATTTCCCTCTGGTATTGTATAGGAGAGCTCTCCCTTGGTGGCCAGAATAAATGTCTAACAATTTCAACCCACTTTTAGAAGAAAAAAATTGTGATCAAAAATTGTGTATAATTATTCAGTTATATGAAGCACTCATGTCAGAGATTACAGGAGTCCTGGACTTCAGTCACCATATGGTTCTCTTCAGATGCTACTTGATTTGAAAAAAAATTTTTTTTTCTTTGCCACCAAAGTTTCAGTGTTTCTGTTTCTGGAAACGTAGCCAACAGAAGGTGTTGGGTCTGTATTCATTTGGAGGTATTAAACCAATAACTCAAACCCAGTGGTTCTCAAATTTCTTTCCATAGTTCTCTTTTTAATGTTTCTGTGAGGTATGAGATCTTGAAGTCCTTCATTGGGTACCATCAGCCATGGAAGAGGAATGTGTTGGAAGAGTGGAGGGAGGAGATAGAGAGCTATCCCCTGTTGACTGAAACAAGTATGCAAGAGATGGTCAGAGCAACGAGCAACAAGATTACAGAAGGCAGAAGGCAGAAGGACAGGTCCCAGGAGGGAGAACCAGGACCTTTCTCATCTGGAATAGACTACTCCCTTCTGTCTTTGGTGTCAGTGGCTGGATAGAATTTCCTGGGTAAAGGGACTTGGTAACTCCCTCGGAGAAAGAATGTCTTTGTTCCATGGTAAACACTCATACAGGGGGAAAGAGCTTCACTTGATAAATTATAGCTGTATCCAGCAAAGCAAATTGAACAGACTTATCCCTGCCCTTATAAGGAAAGACTGACATTGATGATTAGCATATTAATAATGGCACAAATGCTTAGTTATAAATATATGGCAGAGACCATTATTATCTGGACAAAGTGAGGACTGTGTTTCGACTTAATTGTTCTATAATTTGCATATGGTTATGTGTTTATTTCATAACAACTCTCAGATGAGTTGACTAATTTTGACAAAACTCAGTTCATTTATAAAGGGAATAAATTTACATCACATGAAACCTATGAGTCAATGCATCAAATGACAGCCAACAGAAGCTTTCAAAGAGCTCAATTTTCTATAATTTGTAATGACTTTCGGAGTCTTCACACTCTTACCCTCTAACCACACTGCAGAACACCACAAGATAAATCTTCCAATTTCAGCTTATTTCACCATTTTCTATATGTCACTCTCCTGCTTAAAAACCTAACCTCACGAAGTCTAAATTCCTCCACCTGACTTTTGGTTGACTGATTGGTAGGCAATCATACAGAGTAAGATATACAATTCACAGAATCACAAATATCCAGGCATTTTTCACAGTGCAGAGGGCAGGAAAGGTGATGAAATGTATATTTGGGCAGTTAGTCAAAGAAACTTCATAGAGGCTTTCAGGATTTTGAGACATGCTTGAAAGGTGGGGAGTTATAGGTGCCCCAGGCATACGGTTCTCTTTGGGACAAAATTCTGATGCAGTCAGGAGAGATATTAGAAAGCCGTCATGAAAAGGAGAAATTGATCTGTCCTGTGTGCTCTAGATAGTAATCCGCAAACTTAATGCGTTCACAGATCACTGGAGATCTTGTTGAAATGCAGGTTCTGATTCGGTAGGCTTGGAGCTGGGCCAAGTTTTAACATTTCAAATGAGCTGCAGATGATACCTGTGATGTTGGTATGCCTTAATAGCCAATTCTGGACAATAAGGAATAGTTTGGGGTTTGTTTGCTTGTTTGTCTTAACAATTAGAGCTGTCAAAAGATGGGGGGAAATTTGTCAAAAGAGATAGCAATATTTTCAGAAAGTGCTAAATATGGCATGTAGACAAGATGAGATCTTTATCCCAGTTCTACCATTTAGTAAGTCAGTTTCTTCATTTAAACGACCTCTTTAGACTCAATTTCCTCATCTTTAAAATGGGGATAAATAAAATTCAATTTGTAGAGAGGGTGATAAAAATTGAATTAAGTGGCCTAAATTCTCTCTCACAGACTCTGCACAAAGTAGATCATTCGATATAGGGAAGTCTCCTCTCCTGACCTCAACTCCCCCTTTCATTCCTGGAGACGTTCAAACAGAGTTTCAATCAGCATCTGTGAAGGAAGTTACAAAGAGCGTGCTGACCTCAGGGTGAGGGCACTGATGCCCTTGTGAGTCTACAATACTGCACACTGAACCGTGGAACTTGAAGCCAGCCCCTTCTGGGAGATAAGCCCCAGATACATCAGTATCATTCAGGTCTGTTATTGTTGTGGACACATCTTTTATGCTCTTATGATAGATCAACAGTCTGGAATCAGGAGCTAATGACAACTAATAACTGAATAAACAGCTCGATAATGAAGCACATGTGTGCATAAAGATGTTTCCATCAATATTCTTTAGAAAGGGCCTTTTATTTTAATATCCACTTATACAGACATTGAAGTCTTTTGAGAGCTTTCAGTTCTATTATCTCATGTGAGCCTAAAAGAACCCCAGGAATGAGACTTATAATCCCCATTTACAAACAGATAACTGTTTTACGATTTGCCCAAGGTCCCCTCAATGCTAAGGCCCAGGACTAACCCCATGTCCCGTCTCTGTTCTCTGCTGCCTCTTTGAACAAGTGTCAACTCAGTTGAATCCAGCAAATATTAATACCTTCAAGACAAGCCCTGCAAAAGAAAAACAAAAGGCACATGTACAGATTTTGGAACACACAGGAATACCTACTTGCATCGATTCCAATTTTTTCTTATTATAGGTCAGGTCACTAATGTGCAGAGAAATGCAGAGACTTACCTAAGGTCACCGTTTAGTTCTTGCCTAAAAAAAGAAGGTACATTGTAAACATTCCGTTAATCGCCAGTAGCAGAGTTTAGTATTCCACCCTCCAGGACACCCAGGGTTATCGTTTTTGTTCCAGATTCTTTCTGACCTGCTATGATGACCAATTAATCTAAGGCTATAGCATACATATTTTAACAAACATGTAAAACCTCAGGATTATGGTCAGGGGAGAGAGCGATCCTCCAGTTGTCTTTGCTCTCTTTGTGCCGAAGATTCTTATGTGATTGTGTGTTAACACTTAAGGGTAAGATATGTGGCTAATGTGCTCAAACCAGCAAGGGCTGGTGTTGAAAAGTTTCAAATCTGAACTGGTGGGAAGAGTCATACCCTCCTCTCCCCGTGATGGATTAAGCCATTCTCCCTTCCACTGCTGCCACTTCTTTAATCAAAGCTCAACAGAATGAATTGCAAATAGAAAGGGAAAAAAGAAAACATTAAATATGAAAGGCCAACTTGGTAGCCTATATTTTTAGTTTAAGTGACAGTTTTTAAATTACAAAGGTAAAAACCCTTTGCTAAATCGGGTTTTAAATGTGCCACTTGTCAAACCAGTACATTTTTACGATTTTTAAAACTACTGTTTTATCATGAAAGGTAAAAATACAAAGTGGTGGTGTTATTCTTCATTCCCACCACCACCTCATGCCACTTCTGTTTGCACGTGGGGTTGGTTTTCGATGCGGAAACTGGACTGTTTTCAGCAAAACTTCTGGAAAGACGTATTTTCATTCATGTCGCAATACTGTTAGATCAGTTTCCAACCCCAGAGCTGTTATCATTGCACAGGAAGAAGGAAAATGGTCCCTGCAGCAATCACAGAATTTCATAGCTGAAAGGGACCCCAGACATCATCAGGAACAGCACCCTCCTTTCACAGATGAGAGAGGCTAGAAAGGTGAACGGACCTGCCTGTGTGGCTCAGCCCATCCGCGGCAGAGCCTGGCTGGCTTCCGGTTCTCTTCATGCCCGATGAGGGGTTTCGCACTGTGACACGATGCCCTTCCCGACACCGCCCCGCACGTGGCCAGTGCTTCCTGCTGTCACCCCTTACATCGCTTCTCTTCTACCAGCCAGAGTTAGTAGCTCGACTTGCAGAATGACCCTAACCTGAAGACTTGCAGAATCTTTGCAGGGGTAACCAAGAGAAAAACACTTTTCCTGCAAGGTTAAGATAAGGACCAAATCATTGTTTCATTATAAAAGGGATGCGGTGTCTGGGAATGAGAGGACAGGAAGTAATATTATCTGAAAGAGAGAAGAGGAAGCTATAGAGGGCACAATGGAACCTCTCCTACAGAGACAACTCTGCCTTTTCTCTCTGATTATCTTCAAAAACAACTTTGTAAATTTCCCCTAAGAAAAGGGGAGAAGAAACTCTGATTTCAGAGTCACTCAGAGGCACTTTCTTTACAGCTGTGGAATCTGTGCCTCTGAATATAAATAGCTCTGGCTGGTAGGAAGTGGGCTGCGACTGTCATCACACAGGGAAAATAGCACCCAGCAGGATCCTCTGACCAGGTTTGGCCTCACATCTATGACCCTGTCATCAAACCCCCATCTCTCTGTGGTTCTCCTTGCTTACTTCTGAAACGGAAGCCCTCGTAACACATTTGTAGAAAGTTTTGTTTAATCCCATCCGCAGAGCCCAATATAGTTGTCCGTTCCCACCTTGTCCTCTAATGACAGCAATCCCGAGAATCAGACCAGCCTTGCTCTGGGCATGAGGAGACACCAACAGATGAACACCAAGCACTGGCTGAATATAAAATGCCACATAATGAAATTGCAGCCCTCGGTCCAAAATTGAAATTTTTATTTTGCTAAAAATGGGCTGTCTCCATGTGCTTCATTATTAATGAAAGAAAAAGCATGTATTCACATTTGCTAATTATTTGACTCACTTATGGCAAAAAAAAAAAAAAGGCGCTTTAAACCCTATAATTTGGTCACCAATTAGGCTTTGATTTACCCTGATGTACTCAGAGGGTTTTTTTTTTTTAATATTAAAAAAGGCTTGCAGCTGAAAATTTACATTTAAAAAGTAATTAATGCCTATTCAATGAAGAAATCCTCAGTTTCCTACAGAATTATATTGACCTTCGAGCCCGGAAAAAATTAATCATCAGTAAGAGGTGCTTCACTGGTTCTCAGCTGGACAAAATGCACACGGTGCCTTACTCCAGGTGAAATATCAGACACCTTCCCTCTTCACATCTACGGGTGTTGTTACTCAGAAGAGAGAATTTGACTAACAGTTACCTGTCAAGTTTTATTCCTTCTTGTTCCGACTGACTGCCTCTTAGGCATAGACCAGTTCTGCTGCAGAGAAACTCCAAGACCAAGATCACTGATTCGAGCAGAACCACTCATCTCCTGTGTCAGCTGAAATCCCTCCTTCCCCACCTCCTTTTTCCCCTCCCAGGTTTCCTGAGACCTCAAATATCTATTCGTTTCCCTAGTGTGAACTTGCCATTGCCTTCCTCATTTTCTTCCTGCACTTTCCAAAACAAGAGCCCCTCTTTAGGGAGGGAGAGTGTGGTGAGACCATAGGCAGCTGCTATCCATACAGTGATGGTCTAGCTTGCAATTATCATTCTGCTGTTATAAGAGCTGCAAGTGTTGGAAAATTAACCTCTACAAGGTTTTCTGGGCCAGACGAAAGAGGATATTTGGCAGACTTTTTATTATTGGACAAAGAAGAAGTTCTGTCTTCTCTTTTGAACAGATTCCTTCTGGCTTTTGTGTTGGCATAAACTTGAGCAAAATACAATTCACTGAATGTTTCCCTTAAAAGGAAAGTAGATGGGAAAATAGTAAGTGAAGTCACTATCAGGGATTCTCAACCTTTCATTCTATCACTGTACCATTCAGATGTAAACACTCTTCTATCCTTCACAGTTCTTACAATAGCAATCCCGGCTGGGAGTTAGGGACAGGGAGAGGGCTGGGAATCACTAGCACACACAGTGTGTAATATATCCAAACATAAATGCCAGACCTATGACAGAGAGTTTCCATGCAGTTTTTGACAAACAGTAAAAGACCAAAAAGAATAAAATCATTTGATCAGTGTTTCTGACACCCCCATTCACTACAGGTTTAGCAAACGCTCCGTGATGAGGATTTTTGAGGTATGCATGTGTACATGTATAAGCTATTTCCATTTTTTAGGCAGCAACTCTGTGCTAGGCATTTTGTGTACATTACCTCTCATCTGCCCAGCAAGGACAATCTAATTATGCCCATTTCATTGATGAGAAATCTGACATTCAAAGAAATTACTTGGCCAATGTCATTAGCTAGTGAGTGGCAAAACTTGAATTCAAACCAGTGCTGTCAAACTCCAGAAACTACACTGTATAGAGACTTGAAAGTAGGATTTATTCAGAGTTACAAAATTTACATCTGGAATTGGAACACGTGGCCAGTAACCTCTGTATAAATTCTTTATATTTAAAAGTCTAGACCATGACACATTATCTAGAGACAATGGAGATGTGAAAGATTCAGATGTTGTTTTGGCATTGTCATTCAGCAGCTGTTTGCTGGGTACCTTAGTGGATGTCCAGGCCCTGGCCAGTGGAAGGGGCGGGCTTTATGGGATGTAGAAGGACTATTCCTGGTGACAGGGCAGCAGTCCTCCTCTCTGCCCATGTTTTTCTTCTCCAGCTCACAGAAGCTTGAGTTTCTGGAAAGGTCCCCCTCCTGGCCGAGACCCCTGCTGCTGCACCTGTACTGGCCAGGCTGGGAGGCATAGCAGTGACCACCACTCTGTCAGTTCTTACTCGCTTCCAATCAAAGCATGGGCTCCAGACCTGAGATCCGAAGAGTCTTTGCAATCGCTGGGTTCTTGCACTGCCCTCCCCACAAATTTCTTTCAGCTCTAACAGTCTCAGGATGTTGGGTGCCCACAGTGAGCCCTGGGGATCTAGGTAACAACACTTTGCAGCCCCTCCCACATTGGCCTCATCAACAAGAGAGATCTTCCCCAGGAATTTCCCGTCAAGTCTAGTCCACACCAGCTTCCCAACACCTGCTCAGGGGCCCTCCTTTTTCCTCCAGCCCTCTTCCCCAGGAGCTGGAGCCTTTTCCTTGTGCTCAAGGTAGCTAGAGCCTTGCCTCGCTACCTGTGAACAGACCTTCTACCCCTCACTGCCTCCCACTTGGCTCATACATGTCCAGCCCCTGTGCCTCAGGGCTCTGCCTCCAGGGCTGGACCAATCCAGACCCACCAATTGTCACATAACAATGGACACTGTCCTTGGACAGCCCAGCAGCTCTCTTTAGATGGCCCTGGCTGATGCCCCCGTCCCACTCAGAATGGACGTTTCTCTCCCAGGGCCAGCTCACTCCCACCCCTCAGCTCCTGAATTGCTGCCCAAGCTGCCCCAGACAGTTGGCTTCAGAGTGTGTCTGCTGTATGTCCAGGTCCAATCTAGACAAGCTTTGGTGCCCCTACCCGACTTGAGCACCCTTCCACTTGTTGCCACTATAATAGAGAAGGGAAATGGTTGTTTCCTTCTCTTTAGAAAGCCTGTCACATATCAAATAGCCCATTATTAATTAGAGTCATTCAAAGTGACTAGGTCAGTTTCACCTGGTCACTCTGGTTGAATACTGGATGGGAATCTAATCCAAGTGTTTGCAGACATATTTGGAAATATCCAAGTAATGGCCAATTTCTTAATGGTTTAATTTCAGTGATTGCCACCATGTAAACCCAGCAAGAGGCCCAGCAAAGAGCATGCAGGTGTCCAGCAAGGTCCAGCAGGGGTCTCCTCAGACCACAGGACCCTCTGCCCAGGCTGGCAGTGCAGACAGAACTGGAGAGCAAACCCCAGCCTCCTCTAGGTCCCACAGAGAGGAGCAGAACCATCAGCAGCATAGCTTTAGACTCTAAAGGAAACATGAACTGTGAAAATGACACTGCTTCTCTAGACATTCCACCCTCTGCTAGAATAAAAATCAGCACAGCACCACGCACCACCAAAAGTAGATTTTTAGACCTCTGCAAGCCTCAAAGACAGGGCCCTGATTGCTTGGGCTGGCTTGCAGATATGTGGTGGCACTTGATACTAATAGCCTCCTTCCCAAGACTGAGGCTGCCTCCCACGTAGCCAACCTAATGAGTGATGCCGGCAGTTCTGCTAACTATGTCACTTCGTTAATTGCACGATCTAAATTAATCAGATATTCTGAAATTTCTCTTGTTTTTCCAAAGGCTCTTTTCAGAGCAGACTTAAAAGAATCAGGGTCTCCCTTAATGAGAGCAATAACAATATTCTGTTTTTATGTACGGCCCTACTGCCTACTAATTCAAAAGCTTACTGTATCCACACAAGTAAACGGAGCAGAGGACCAAGCAGTTGCCTGTAAACATAATCACTATAGAGATTTAACCTGGTTCTACGAGGCCTAAGGAATATTTTTCCACAAATAGCAATTTAAAATCTGAATTATATCCATAATGACCTTGGCTCTCATTGCTTTCCTTGTTTCATTATGTCTCGGTAACCCAGAATAATAATGCCAAAGAACCATAATGCTTCTTTTTAAAAGTCCCTTTGCTGCTTCTGTACCAGCCAAAATCATATCTCCTGGAAAATCTCTTCTCCCATAAGGCTATCAGAAGAAAAAGTCGGGGATAGTCTCCCAGATTTAAGCAAAGCCTGTGACTGGATTTAAGAATAGGCAAAACAGATGATCCTTCACTCAGTGTGATGTGAAAGAGGCCAAACAAGAGCCTCCAACCAAAAAATCACTTCCCTTCATTTAATTTGATCTTGAAATGATATAATTACTGCTTTTATATTGGGAAGGTGTTTTAATCTCCTAGACAAAGAACATAAAAGAAGAAGCCAAGGGTGGGAGTCCAAAGACTTTGATTCCAGTCTCACCTCTGTCATGTCCCAGCTGTGTGACATTGGTAAGTGGCTTCACCACACCGAGCCTTCATTCTCATTTGCAAATTGCAATAGTACTAGCTTCATGTTAACACTGTCACAAGCGAGCAATGAAATTGCATTTATAAAGCCCTTAGCTAAGTTCATGGACTATAATAAGCAATGTATAAATGTTAGCTGTTTTGTGTTTGATTGCAAAGGCATCAATACTATTATCACAAATACTACATATTGATATTACAAATAAGAGTAAGAAGATAATTCTTGACTGTTAACTCAAAG
>RJWJ010020859.1:0-28585 GCA_004363605.1 Indri indri | reverse complement strand
AGCTCAGGAGTTCGAGACCAGCCTGAGCAAGAGTGAGACCCTGTCTCTACCAAAAATAGAAAGAAATTAATTGGACAGCTAAAAATATATATAGAAAAAATTAGCCGGGCATGGTGGCGCATGCCTGTAGTCCCAGCTACTCGGGAGGCTGAGACAGTAGGATTGCTTGAGCCCAGGAGTTTGAGGTTGCTGTGAGCTAGGCTGACGCCACGGCACTCGCCCCAGGCAAGAGAGTAAGACTCTGTCTCAAAAAAAAAAAAAAAAAAAAAAAACGATTTAAGAATGCTAGTTTTGTTTTTTTTTTCCCTCCCAGTATCACCCAGCTGGTAGAAGCTGATAGAAACCCGGGAGACACTGGAAACTTTGCCCCCTAACCTCCCAGCCAGAGCTCAGTCCTCTGCCCTGGTTGTGTCCCATCTTAGGTCTGCAAGTAAACTGATTAAGGGAAGCATCTAAGGTATTTTACGAAGCTGCTGGTATTTTCTTGTTCCATTCCCTGCACTGTGCTAGACACATTTTTATATTAAAATATATCATCTCAGATTCTCTCAACATCCCTATAAAGTTGAGATCATCATTTTACGGATGAGAAAACTGGGGTTCCAAGAGGTTAACTGACCTGCTCAGAGTCCGTATGAGCAGAGCTGGAGTTGTAGGCCAGGACACCTGACCTCAGGTGCCACCCTCCTTCCCCATGACCTGGCGACAAGCCTGTTCACTGTTTCCCCCTGACACGAGCTGCCTGGGCCCTGATTGAGTCAGAGGCCCCAAAACATCCATTTTCCTCAGAGTGCCCTCAAGGCAGAGGATTGATTTCCCTGAGACTGCGGCTATATTATCTCCCAGCTGACAGGCCACCCCAAAGGTTTCCTGGTGGATGTGGAGAAATGTCCATGGGAGAGAACCATAGATCTGCCTCTTCAGACAAAGCTTTGCCCCAGAGCAGGCCTTTCACTCAGGGAGTCCTGGGCTCAAATCCTTCACATGCTGTGTGGCCTTGGCCAAGTCACTTTCCCTCTCTGTTTCTCTCTCTGTAAAATGGCAAGAATCACTGGATTTAGGACTGGTGTTGAGAGATCCAGGAGGTAGCACATACATCACCCAGTGTGTGGTAGGTGCTCAGTGAATGACTCTTATTTCTGTGACTGTGAGGCAGTGCTGCCAGCTGGAGAGATTTGCCCAAAACAAATTCAATAGATATTTATTGTTTGCTATGTGCCAGACACCGTGGATATAAAAAATAACTGAGACATGCTCACAGAACTCATGGTATGTTGGGAGGCACCCACATAGGCACGGCCACCTCACGACATGATGCCAAGCGCTGCTCCCGTCCACTTGGGAACCCTGAGGGATCGTGGTGAAGAAAGGCGGGAACCCTGGGCCCCGGATGCGTGCATGGTGGTTGGGAATGTCGACGAGTGACTCCACATCTGCTCGGTGGAGTATTCAGCAATTAGAGATAATTATGACAACTTCATAAAACATGAAGATTGTTTATGGTGACTAAAAACGGCCCAGTACAAAATTGTGCATTCACTGTGATGACAACTAGACAAGTACGCATTCACCGGAACAAAGACAAGGAAGAAACGTGGAAATGAAAACAGCCGTGTTTTACGGTCTCTAATTAGAAGAAATTTTTTTAGATTTTCAAAATACTCATTAATGTTTCTGCATTGGTTTTTACACTAAATAAACCTCAGTAGGGGTTCGAGATAGGCAGGTGGGGCTGTGCTGTTGTTGGAATTTTCTGCTTTAGTTGCTGGTTGCCGGGGCTGACTTTCCTTCTTGGGAAAGTCATTGCCAAATGGGCTTTTAAGGGGTAGAAAGGACAAGTCGTTGATGCAAAGTGGGGAAGCTTCTCGAACTCAGACTTGCTGGTGTCTAATAAATGTTAAGTTTCTGCTGATTGACCACCTTCTAAACACCAGGCATGGGCCTCATGTCTTCAGACCATGTAGCCTGGGGGAAAATGCAGGGGCTTGGGAGCCAGACTGTCCAGGTTCAAATCCTGCCCTGCCATTTACCAGCTTGGGATTATGGTAGTACTTACTTCATAGAGTTACTGTACAGATTTAGTGAGTTTAGCGTAGACCAAATGCTTAGAATCGTGTCTGGTGTACAATGAGAGTTCATTAAATGAAAGCTATGATCACGGCCCTGCAAAGTAAGAATTATCATCCCTATTTCACAGAGGAGGTAACTAAGGTTTAGAGAGGTTAAGTGACTTGCCCAAGGTCACACAGCTAGTTTAGAGGCAGATCCAACTTCCAACCCAGGTCTTCTGACTCCACTGCCTTCCTCTGCTCTGCTGAGCCTCCCAGGTTGGAGGCTTGGTAGGGGACCAGGGGAGTGTGTACTTGGATTCTTGACCAAAAAGCTGTGAGCAAGTGTCTCCCTCTTTGACTGACCCCCAGTTTTTTACCCATGGAGCAGTGGAGTGGGAGGAAACCATCTCGGCCTGATGAATCTTGGCCATCCAAGACAGACGTGTGGACATGAGGTTGGCACGTTACCCTCAAAGCTTTAGCCTGTGGCGAACGGGGAATTCCTCCTCGGTATGATGCAGGGATTAGAGAGATTCCCTCAGTGTTTCCCTTGTCCACTGAGCATCTGTCAGTGTTTGGGAAATGCTGGGTGTTTCACCTCCCTTTCAACTCCGAGTGCCTGTGACTTTGATGGGATCAGCGGCCTAAACTCCAGGCCGGCCTGTCCCTGTGGTCCCCCACTGACCTCCCGCCTGCTGCTTCCCACAGCTCGTGGAGATCATCCTGTTCTGCTTGCTGCTGTACTTCTACAAGGAGAAGAATGCCAACAACATCATCGTCGTCCTTCTCTTGGTGGCGTTACTCGGTAAGTGGGGGCCTGGGGGATGCAGTTTTGCCACCGCCAAGCAGCACCAAGAGGAAACGTGGGTTCTGTTTGCAGAGCTGCAGCCTCCGGGTACAGAAGCTGCTGGAGGCCGGCTCAGGGGGCTCCGTCTCCGTCGCAGCTGCGGGGAGCTGGGTCCGCGCTGGCCAGAGACAAACCCTGTCCTCAAAGCCTCCATTCTGAAGGGAGAGCATGGCAGTAAACAAGTAGCCAGATTCACAGACGATACAGGTTTGGGCAGTAAGGAAGAGTGAAGCCGGGCGAGGGGGAGCCGAGCTGCCAGGTCGCTTCAGGGAAGGCGGAAGTGGAGCCCTGAGGGGGTCCACGCAAAACCCGTCTGAGGTCAGGAGTGAATTCCGGAGTCAAAGGCGAAACTGGATTTGGTGCTCTTTCTTTCTTTTTTTCCTTTCCTTTCAGAAGGACAGGTGCTACGGGGGAGAGGGCTCCTGACTCAGGTTGTGGCAAGGCTGTAACTGCACCCAATTCGGTCCACTGAGTAGAGCTGCGAGAACCCTGCCCTTCCTGAGAAAGGAGAGGCGGATGCAGGACGAGGAGCGGGCTGGGGTCAGGGCTGGCGGAGCCTCCTGCCACGCTGCACCTCCAGACCTGGCCTCGGGCTGGCAGCTCCCCCTTTTAAGGCACACCATCCCCTTCCCTAAAAGGGACAAGTGAGAACATCCAAAGGAGATGCGCACAAGTGCCGCTGCGTGTATTTCTCTCTGTCCCTCCCCCTGCCAGCCCCACCCTGGCCACTGGCTGTGAACCACACAGGCGTCTGTCACTGAGACAGGGTTGCAGTATTTGATTTTTTTTTTAAACGGCTCTATTGACATATGGTTTACATACCATAAAGTTCGCCTGTTTAAAGTATACCATTCAAAAATAAATAAATATACAATCCAGTGTTTTTTAGTATATTCATAGAGTTGTGCAGCCATTATCTAATTTTAGAACATTTTTGTCACTCCAAAGAAACCTTGTGCCCCTTAACAGTCACTCCCCATGTCCCCCTCCTCCCAGCCCCAGGCAACCACTAATCCACCTTCTGTCTCTCCGGATTTGCCTTTCTTGTACAAATGGGGTCTTACTGTGTGGCCTTTTGTGACCAGCTTCTGTCACTGTGCATAATGTTTTTGAGGTTCATTCACATCTAGCATGAATTAGTCCTCCATTCCTTGGTGAGTTTGTGTTCCAAGCGGATCGGAAAGATCATAGTCCTGAGATGTCCTCTCCTTGTGAGTCGGAAGGACAGAAGGTTCTGAGGCAGTTGGTCCATCCCCTTCTCACTAACAAGGATGCCCCGATGACAACTGCTGCTTTTAAACATTGCTGATGTTTGGAAACTGTAGCCTAATGGGCAGTGGGCCCGAAGCCACAGTGTGTGACGGGCTGTTGGCAGGACGGAGCTAAATGAACAGGCTGAGCGGAGCAGGGAAGCAGAGCAGGCCTGTTGGGACAAGGGGCTTCCTTTGTGTCATTCTTGGGGGTGGTTTCTTTTAACTCCTGTTTGGCAGGGGGATCTGACAGTCATTTCTGCACCCTGAGTAAGGCGATGGTCTCCGTGATGAGGCGAGCAAGAGGGTCCACGGGGTGTGTAGGAAGAAAATATTACAACTGCTATAATTTTTTTCTCTACCTTTTAAATTATATTTCCTGTACAAGTTTGATAATGTACATACCATGTAAGTGCAGTGTTATATGACTATCATGTTAAAATAAGTAAATACACATATTGGAAATGTATGTGCCTACATATAGTGGTGTACATACCAAAACATCGGAGACCTCTGGTCTAAAGAAATATATTTAAAAATACGAGTGACTGAACACTGAAAAAAAAAAAAAAAAACCCAGCTCCTGAGCTGTTAACACATGAGACTGACACTCAAAATTTCATTTATCCTTTCAGACATCCTTTTGGCCTCCTACCATGTTCCAGGCACAGTGCTGGGCACTCTGGGGTTCAGAGAACTGGACTCACTGCCCATGGTTGGCAGAGTTTAGAGGTGACATTTAGAAACACTCGCTTTGGTGTATCCACACAGGTGGCAGGCAGTCCATGGAAGGGCACACACAAGAGACCCAATACAAAACCAGGCGTAGTGGCTCATGCCTGTAATCCTAGCACTCTGGGAGGCTGAGGCAGGAGGATCGCTTGAGCCCAGGAGTTTGAGGTTGCTGTGAGCTAGGCTGATGCCGTGGCACTCTAGCCCGGGCAACAGAATGAGACTGTCTCAAAAAAAAAAAAAAAAGAGAGATCCAATACAAGCGATACCTTTTCACCATGTAAATCACTGGCTTGGCTCTGCCCGTGTTCCCTCCCTTCTTTCTCAAACCGAGTATTCTGGGGTTACAAACTGACTTGCAGGGTCTAACTCCCCGTTTTTCCCTGAGGCTCCCACACGCCCTGTTCACCATCCGCAGGCTCCATGACAGTGGTGACGGTCAAGGCCGTGGCCGGGATGCTTGTCTTGTCCATTCAAGGGAACCTGCAGCTCGACTACCCCATCTTCTACGTGATGTTCGTGTGCATGGTGGCAACCGCCGTCTACCAAGCCGCGTGAGTTGCAAATTCTTTTCTTGCTGGGCGTTGCCGTTTGGGTCCCTTCCGTCTTGGCGGCCTGATTACGTTTGTTTGTGGAGCTGTAGGGAAGGCAGGAACTCAGATCACTAGGGTTTGACATCCAGCATGGAGGGAGGAGAGTCTGAGTCTTCCCATGGAGGAGGGCTGTGCTGCTTGACCTTGACCGAGGAAGCCAGGGGTGGGTGCGGTTTTTTACTCTCTGCCTCAGAATGTGAGAAATGGGTGGTTGGAGGCAGCCTCACTTCCCATCTTCTCCACGGCAGGCGTCCATCTCAGGGACCTCAGAATGTTTGCCGTCCCTAGGAAGCACGTATTTGTCCACTGGGTGGAAAATAAAAATTGTCATTTCTTATCATCATTTCCCCCAGATCGTCCCAAGAAGAAGGGCAAGGTGCTCCCTCCTCTCTCTAAGCAGAGCAGTGAGGGCACGGCCTGTGTCTTGTCCCTGTCTGAGTCCGGTGCCCAGCAGAGGGTCTGGGAGGAAGGAGGCGCTGCAGGAATGACAAGCCCGCGTACGCATGCAGGACTCCGTGGTGTGTGAGGCTTATGCAGCCTGGGAAGCTCCGGCTCCCACTCAGGCCTGGGCTCACGATCCACCAGCCATGCGGCCTCCAGGGACCATAGGAGGAGCTGCTACTGACCAGTGCTTAGTGCGAGCGGCTCCATTCTCTGCGCTTTCTGGAACCAACTCATTTGGTCCTTACAAGTACCCCTTTGAGGCAGGCGATGATATCCCCATTTTGCATATGAGGAACTGAAGCAAAGAGAGGGCAAGAGGCTAGCAAGTGGCAGAGCTGAGATTTGAACCCAGGCGTCTGTCCTCTGGCCACAGCCTCACCACTCTGCTGCCTCCCGCTCAGCTTCTCCGAGACTCAGATTCTTCATCTGCAAATGAGAGCAGCCGTCGTCCCCACCTAAGAGAGTCGCATAAAGCCCTTGGGAGAATGTGCCTAGGACAGTGTCCGGCAAACACGCGCTGCTTCTATGGTTGTTATCCTCAGTATTATTATTTCTGATCCTACTACGCCAATCCCAGTCCCCACCAGGGAGCCCCTGCCAGTGCAGGGCTCTTGCTGAGCACTCCAGGGGCTACAGAGATGACTCAGCTGCCCCTGCAGGCCTCCCGGGGAGCTTGTCGTTCACCGGTCAGCACAGTGCTCAGAGGGCTTCAGTACACAGACACGATGAGGGCAGTCACTGCATGCAAGGCACTCATAGCCGGGGCTGGGGGGACAGCCAGTAAACAGACCGTTACAATTGAGGGGTGAGTATGTTATGGTGTTAGCAACTATGTGATGGTAACTAAAATGCTATGGTGAGAAAGGACAAAGAATATATTCCAAAATGGGGGCATTGTTTATCATAGACGGGGATATAGGAATGACTCAAATTTTTTCTCTTTTTCCTTTATTTATTGCAATGATCACATTATTTTCAAATTAAGAAAATTTGTCTAAAAGAACAGTTACAACACTAGGCAGTAATGATAAGTGCTGTAAGAGTTTCTTGGGCCAGGGGGTGTATAAGAGACCCAGTAATGGCTCTTTTTAGTGGGGTGAGGACACAGGGGTGAGGAGAAGAGCATTTCAGGTGACGAGAACCATGGGGTCAAAGGTGTGAGACCAGGAAGGATGTGGTCCAGTTGGGAAATGGGATGGACCTCAGGCTGTGTCTGGGGGAAGAAGGGAGCCAAGCGTGGACTCCAGACCAGGGACACATGGTGCCCTCACACATGAGGATGGCATTTTTATGAACCCAAGGAATATTCCTTCATGCACCATCTTCATGTGTCAAACCAAACCCTACTGCCGTCAGCTTGAGCCTTAGCCTTTCCGACATCCCCACAGCTCCCTGACTGGAGTGCTTTTGTGTTGAAGGTTTTTAAGTCAAGCCTCACAGATGTATGACTCTTCTCTGATTGCCAGCGTGGGCTACATTCTGTCTACCACTGTCGCTATCACAGCAGGTAAGGTGGCCAACTGCTGGATTTCTATCTTCTGCCCTAGAGGGCATTATCCAGGGTGGAGGGAGGGGGCTCTGCCGCATCTGTGGGCCGAGTCTGCTCACTTGTTCTGCTCGTCAGAGTTATATGTGGTTTCATGGAGAATGTGCAGGATTTAGAGCCAGAGAGGCTGGGTTTGCAGCCCCACACAGACACACAGTTGCTGTGTGGCTCTGGGAATATCACTTAACCTCTCTGAGCCTCAGTACCACATTTATAAAATGGAAGTAATAACACTCACCTCCTAGAATTGCAATATATCCAATCGGAATGTCTCCTACTCCATACCATGTGCTCTTAATAATGTTTGCCATCATCCGCCAGCTCCACCGCCACTGGCCAAGTGACCGCACATCTCTTCTGCGTGATTTCTAGAGATCATAGATGCTCAGAAAGCAATCGTTATTGTTCTCATGTTCTTCTAGTCTACCCATAAATTTTTATTTTCTTTCTGAGGTGGCTTTAGAGGCTGCAAGCATATCAAAGAGTTTGTTGTTTGTTTTTTATGAGGACTAAAATCTTCAAAGTAAAAAGTCCAATAAGAACCAAGGACTTGTCTTTGAAGAAGGCCTGGCTGTCAAGCCACATACTCTGCGTAACACTTTAGACAAGCAGGGGCCCAGTTCCCATTCACAGAGGTGGGAACAAGCAGGGTCACGGCCCTCCAGGGCCTGCGCTGTGAGCGGTACCCAGGGCCGTGGGGCACTGACCCGGAGCAGCCAGAAGCTAAGCTGTATCACAGTCAAGAACATTGGCCAGGAGGAATGCACGCCAGCCAGGGTTAGAAGGAATAGCAAATACCATGGTGGAGTCAGAAACAGAAGTCATGGCAAGGAATCAGGAGCTCAGGGAGATAGCACTGGACCCGTGGAGGTGAAATGACTCCAGACAGAGGCTGGCTCAGGGCAGGGCCAGCACATGCCACTCCCGTGCCACAGGAGTTGACCGCAGGCTTGACACCTGCCGGCCACGTGAGGTTAGAGAGCACTAACAGCATAAGCACAGAGCCTTGTTTATCCATCTTAACAAGATGGGAAAGGAGTGTGCAAACACCGCTAAATGCCGTCTGCGCTTTAGTTAGTAGCAATGTTTCGTTGTCGTTTTCCTGGCTTTGATTGTGCACTGCGGTTATGATATGACTGGGGGAAGCTGGAGGAAGGGTACGTGGGGACTCTGGACTGTTTCTGTGAGTCTAATATTATCTCAAAATAAAAGTTTTAAAAAGAATCAAAAGACGCAGATCACTGAGGCCCAAGAGGGGAAAAAAGAAGACAACCTGTTCCCCCAATGGCTTTTATTCTGTTCTTCTAATATTTTGCCAGGCATAGTCATAATACTCTTTGATCATTTTGGTTTCCTGCAGGGAAGAGAGCTTAGCCAAATCCTAGACAGACTGGCAAGTGGGTGATTTGAAAACAGCTCACGAGTATTTTTTATTATTTGCCGCTGCAGGCGCAATATTTTACCTGGACTTCATCGGGGAGGACGTGCTACACATCTGCATGTTTGCACTGGGGTGAGTTCCATCCTGCTGGGTGGCCCCGGGGCGTGGCAGGTAGAATTCCAGGCAGGTCGCCTCCCTCCCCATTAGTGCTGCAGCTGCTGGGTCCTTTAGAGTCAGGGAAGCCGCTGGGCTTTGGAGCTTTGTCCCTAGAGGTGAGCAGTTTACTCCCGAAAGGGCTTTATCTCCTTCCCCTTTCTTCTCTTTTTGTCTTAATCTCTGTGGCATTTCTAAAATATCACATTTTGATACATGAAAAGACTCTCAACCTCACTTCATATCTAAGAAATGCATGTCAAAGCTGCATGAGTTACCATGATTTTGCAAAAACTAACAGTATTCCATGTTAGCAGGAGGATGAGGAGGCCAGTTTGCCGCCACATTTGAGCAGTACTTTAATTGGGAAGACAGTTTGGCAACACCAATTAAAAAAAAACAAACAAACATATGTTTAGATGCAACATTCCATTTCTAATCATTTATTTTGGAAAAATACTTCAATGGGGACACAGAGACAGATGTATGAGGCCATTTATTCATTTTTAAATTAGTTGTATAAGCAAAAAATTGGAAGCAACAGAAATGCCCAGCAGTAGAACATGGGTTAAAAGAAAGTCATGGTAAGTTCAGGTAATAACGTGCTACACTGCCATTTTGGAAACTTGAGGCCAGCCCATGGGTGCTAACACAAAACCATGTCTAGAACACATTAATGAAGAAAATTCACCAACTTTTTTAAAGCTAGGCTTACCCTATGATCTGCAATTCCACTTCCAGATTTTCAGTCAAATGAAGTGAGTACATATATTGACAAAATGACTCAGACATGAGTATTTGTAGTAGCTTTATTCATCATATGCCCAAGTGGTAAACACCCCAAACGCCGATCAAGAGGAGGGTTGGAGAAAGGTTGTAGAATATTCAAACAACGGATTCTGCACAGCAATTAAACATAATGAACTGCTACACGCACTAAAGCAGATGAATCTTAAAAACGTTTTATCAAATAAAAGAAACCAGACATAAAAGAGTACATACTCTGTGATTTAACTTACATGAATTCAAGAATAGACAAATCTAATCAATGGGGAGAGAAGTCGGAGTGGTGGTTACCTCTGGGGAAGGGTTGGCATGAATTGAGAGAGGGGCACAGGAAACTTTCTGGGGGGAATGGAAATATTTTCTGTCTTGATCTGGGTGGTGATTACACTGCTAAAATTCATCCAGCTATATGTTTAGGGCTTATGCCTTTTACTGCATGAAAATTATCCTTCAATTTTGAGAAAGCATGCTTATTTATATAAGCTATAGGGAAAAGAAAAAACTCTGCAAGAATATATAACTACTTGGGTGAGTAGAACCAGGGAGTAAAGGGACTTTCCAATGTTTACTAATTTTTAATTCATGGTTTTTTGTTGTGTGTTTTTTGTTTGTTTTTTTTTTAGAAACAGGGTCTCACTCTGTTACCGAGGCTGGAGTGCAATGGCCCGATCATAGCTCATTTTAACCAAATTCTTGGGCTCAAGTGATCCCCCTGCCTCAGCTCACACAGAGCTAATTTTTTTATTTTTTTCTAGAAATGGGGTCTTGCTGTGTTGCCCAGGCTGGTCTCAAACTCCTGGCCTTAAGTGATCCTCCTGCCTCAGCTTCCCAAAGTGCTGGGATTACGGACATGAGCCACCACACTTGGCCCAATTTTTACTTTCTATACTTTTGTAGTGATTGAATTTAGGCCATTAAAAATTTTTTTTAAACCATTTTTCAAGGCAAGTTTCTGAGAATAGCAGCTGAGCATAAGTGAAGAACCATGAGAGTTTTGTCCAGGAGAGTCTAATTTATTCTGATTACATTTTATGGCGCATGTAGGGCTTGGGGCTGCTCGAGCTGTGATTACTCAGCTAGCATCTGCTCCTGCTGCTCCAGGCCTGGCAGCCTGCAAGCCTTCTTTTTACCTTTTCTCATCAGCAGGATTGAGAGTCTCCCTCCCCAACCTCACTCCTGGCCTTATTTCTCTTCCTCTCTTATCTCATTCCTCAGGTGCCTCATTGCATTCTTGGGCGTCTTCTTAATCACACGTAACAGGAAGAAGGCCATTCCATTTGAGCCCTATATCTCCATGGATGCCATGCCAGGTAACGTTAAAACCCCATGGGTCCACCTGACTGTCCATATAGAATGACTGCTACTTCCTGTTTAAAAAGACAACCAGCTGCTGTGCTGTTGGGTGTGACCGTGCTCTCACCGTCTTTTTTTTGGTTTGTGTTTTGAATCCCATGCAATAGAGGAGGCAATGGCTGAGGCTCCTCAGCTGGTTTTGAGCACACCTTGCCAGTTCCTATGTCTATTTCAGGACCTTGTAAAGGAAATCCTGACTCACACTGGATATAATTATGACCCGCGGCACCAGGCTTCATGCCTGCCAATGGAAAAATCCATTCATCCAGTCGGAACAGAGTGATCAGAGAGGGGAAGGAAAATAGGATGAATGAAATTCAAACACTATAAACCTCACTCCCTGGATTCCACAAGGGAGAGGATTGTTCTGGAAAGCCTAATTTCCCAGGGAGCTAAGGGTTCATACTGAGAAGCACAAACTCAAGTGCCTTTAAGCCTGACAGTAACATAAACACGTGAATCGGCCAAATACTGCGCAGTAGGGAGTCGCAGGGCCTGTGGAGAACCACAGTGTGCTTGTCTGGCCTCAAGGGATGCAGAATAGAAAAGTTAAGACGTTGGACCAGCCACACTTAGATTCGCTGACCTGAATTCTGTAGGTTGCCAGTGACCATTACTTTTCGCATATTAACTCAAAATTAATTTTTATTTTAAAAACATAAGAACACCCTCCAAAATGTAACCTCCCATCCTTCATGAACACAGTTCAATGAACAAAATATAAATGCACTGATGGCCTGGAGTACTGCTAACCAAGAGTGGTTTCGTGCTGTCCCGCTGTGACGCAGGCGTGTTCGCAGGGCGGCTGAGGTGCTCCTACATTAAATGGCCCCGGGGTTTATGTGTCTACCTTTATATTATTTCCTCATCTCTTGCTATTGAGCTGTGTCTGTCATTCTCGCTGTTACCAGCCTGCCTGAGCGTAGCAACTCCACGTCGGTCTTACTTAACCCAACTCGTTCAATCAACGTATAAAATCAAAACGGATGAACTCTGAGCTGGGACCTGAGGTTTCTCCTCGGAGTTAAGTGCATGAGCTTTAGTGCATGGACTTTTTAAACATCTAATCTGGCTGCTCAGATGCCTTTTTTGCTTACTTCCTTGTTTCTCGGCTGTGTTCCGGATAGATGAGGGCGCTGGATAGCTGAATTCCAGATAGGTGAGGTGTCAACTCTGTGTGTGCAAGTATGTGTATGTATATGTATATGTGTTTGTGCATTTATAAACTATGTATGTGTATATATATATAAATATTTGTATACACATATATACACCTGTATTTTCTACAAACTAGAAGGTAATCTAAGGTAATCTTAGATATCAACATTCTGTGGTCTGTTTTGGGGTGTGGCTCTCAGCTTTCTCTTTGTTGCTTTAGACCAGTGGGAAGCCAGATGTTGAAAGGAGACCGTGTCCCACTGCGGTAGCTTGAGATTAAATGTGTTCTGTACCACACGGAACCTGGGCTTGGGATTTAGGTGGCCTGGTTTCAGATCCCAGCTCTGCCACCTACATGCTGTGTGACCTCCCAAGGCCTCCCATGCTGACTTGTAAATTGGGATTCCTCCTTTCCGGGTAGTGGGATTGTATGTGTAAAGGCCTCTTACACAGTGCCTGGGACATGGTAGATGCCTGGTTATATTTGGTTTCATTTCCCTTTTGCTTTAAAAAGTTTGGAAAATTTGAAACCCTTGTTTGGTGCCAGGTAGAACATGCAGAATAAAACTACTGGGCAGTCTCAGCTTAAACAGAGATGATTTTCTAGCCACTTGGTTTCCCTGGTCAGTCAGCATCAGGACCCTGTCTTTTGTCTACTTAGACTGGTATCTTCACAATAGTCCAGTAGCTGCTATTTAAGAAGTATTCAAATTCCAAAATTCACTGTGTCTCACAATTTGCAGAGACTTTGAGTAATTCAAATGCCTGAAAGACTTCTTAAAAATGAGAGAGAAGAAACAGCCCCTGGCCTCCAGGAGCTGGCCTGACACTCACAGCTGGGCCTTGGCCTTCTCCTGCGGGACACAAACAATTTCACACAACAGCAGCAGCGGAAAAGGCTGCTCTGTGACCGTGAAGGATCAGGACACAAACAGGACCACCGTTACCATGTCTGAACATCGATAAAACATGAACATTGTCTGAGCCACAAAAAAGCCAACCGTTCCCCTCGTACCTTGGCTAATATGAAAGACTGCTGCCACTTTGCCGGTCACGTTTTTAGCCTCGATCTCCTCGTCTTATAGATAAGAATTATTAAGGTCCCCAATTACAGAATCATCCCTGCTTCCCGACAGCATCTAATCCAAAGCAACCTCACTTCCTTGAACGCTCCCCCAAATCACCCAACCCAAACCCACATCCCATAGCGCTTTCGTACACCCTCTGCCTCAGGTACCTCCTGGTTCTCGTGGTGTACATCTCTCGCATTGCAATGCCTCAGTAAACCCAAATTGTTAGACTATAGGTGTATTCTATAGTCTTTGGCTGGAGGGCATTGACAAAAATCCAAAATCTAAGCCACGCCTGGTAAGCCAGCTCTCTTCCCTGAGAAACAGGCACCCCCTGAGCTTCCCCCGTGCCCCAAATCCACACCACAGACTTAAACTGTGCTTTTCAAAGGAGCATCAGCTAAGTCTTGTGCAATACAGAGGCAAAGGCTTCCACAGACCGGGTCTCCCCAGGCCGTTTGCAGAGTGGATGAGAGCACAGGCTCTGGTGTCAGAGCCCACCTCTGTCTCTCGTGAGCTGTGTCACCTTGGGCAAGTTACTTCACCTCTCTGAATGCCTATATTCTTACCTAGAGAATGAGGATAGTAGTTCTTCTCTGTCATAGGATTGTTTGGGGATTAAGTGCAGATGTATAGGGAGGCCACACAGCATTCGGTTAAGTGTGGACTTCCAAGGTTAAACCCAATGAGTGCGAACCCTGGCACTGCCACTTGCTACCTGCGTGATTTCAGGCAAGTTGCTTAAACCTCCAACTGCCTCATTATCCTTATTAGTCATCCTGAGGATCAAATGAGATGAAACTTTAGAACAGTGCCCGCCACCAACTAAACAGTACACATTAGCCATTAGCTGTTGTTACTATTACTATTTAAAGTGCTTAGCGCCATGCCCAGGGCATACTAAGCAGTCAGATGTCAGCTGTTATCATCATCATGGTTTCATGAAGACGCTTT
Source organism: Indri indri (assembly GCA_004363605.1). Classification (NCBI taxonomy): domain Eukaryota; kingdom Metazoa; phylum Chordata; class Mammalia; order Primates; family Indriidae; genus Indri; species Indri indri. The sequence goes on along the minus strand of RJWJ010020859.1, from coordinate 14,267 downwards.
GCATTCAGTTTCTTATGACTCAGCCTGGGGGCAGGAGAATTTGAAGGGTTTTAATTCCCTGGCAGGAAAAGAGTTGGCCTCAAAAGTAACCAGGTCTCCCCACCCCATCACCCCCGCTGGGGGACTTGCAGGATAAGGGCAAAGAAATTAAAGATGAAAGTCTTTGCTATCACATGTAAGTAGGAATCCAACATCAGTGTGCCTAGGAGTAATAAGCAAAATTGCACGTTACCCTATATGTGGATCAGGGATGTTAATGTTCAAGGTCAAAACTCTCCCTCTGGGCACCATGATGCTTCTGTCACCTTCAGATGTCCATGATGCAAAAATTACCCTCTTTCCTCACCGGTGTAATGAAGTTGCCCGGATCCTGATTTAATTCAGCAGTGACGTGCTGGCATCTACCACGTTCAAAGCACAGTGCTAGTTCCATTCCACCCGGGGCCCAAACAGGCATTCCCACCTCATTCGAGGCCGGCTGAGGGTTCCTCTCGGCAGTGGCTGGTCTGTGTGCATACTTCCTGAAGATTCATCCCTTGTTGCTTAGCAACTGTAATATTTCTAATGTGTATCTATGGATGGTTCTCTTTCAAATGGAAAGCATTCAGGAAGTTGACAGTGCACGCGATTAGCTCCTGAGTACTGTGGTGGGATGGAGGGAGAATGCAGCCTTCTTGGCCCCCTTACCGTGTAATGATTGGGGAAAATGGTTTCTCTTCAGGTATGCAGAACATGCATGACAAGGGGATGACTGTCCAGCCTGACCTCAAAGCTTCTTTTTCCTACGGGGCCCTGGAAAACAATGACAACATTTCAGAGATCTACACCCCTGCCACCCTGCCGGTCATGCAAGAGGAGCACGGCCCCAGAGGCACCTCTGGGGTTCCCTACCGAGTCCTGGAGCACACCAAGAAGGAATGAGACTCACTCCCTTGATTTATAACTGCTCAAGCCAGGCTGGCAGTGGCTCAACCCTTAATTCTAAAACTTGCCTTTCAAGTCTCATGTTTTTAAACTGAGAAGTGTATGGATAGCGATCTTAGAAAGTCTTTGTCTCTGGCAAAGGATACGTTATCTTGGTCTTGGAAATTTCAAATGATGGGGGTGAGGGTGAGGGGATGAAAGGGTATTCCAGGTGGGAGATACGGAATTCAGCCTCTGCCCGGTTTAGCCCAGTGGGATTTGGAAAGCCACCTTACCATCGGCAGGATGGGAACTGAGCTCCCTCACTCAGTGGCCAAAGGTTGCCACATTCTTCAGGAGCTAAGGCAAGGCAGAGGTTCCTCTTACTTCTCAGATCCAGCGAAAGGCTGGAGACCTCTAAATCTGTCTTCCTTCACTTCACGTGCATGCCTGGTCTCTGCCGCTTCACTCGTGATGCTAGGTGTGTGATAACATTCGCAGTCGTCCTCACGTGGCTCAGTGGGCCAACCCTGGGCCGGACGTCCCTCTCGTGCAGGAAACATACATCTGCCTTCCAGTTGTCTCTGTCCTTCCAACGAAGACGTGCTCGATGTGTTTGTATCGCATCTGCTCTGAAAACTAATTAGGTTTGGGGCCTGTGAGCACTGCTTGATGATTCTTCCCCCCAAAAGAACGGGGAGGTTAAGGGGGAGATTGAGGAGGATAGGAGCAAGGGGGAGGTTTCTGCAGCCCATAGAGGGAGAAGAATCCCTCTTCATCTTACAAAAGGCGATTGCACCACTTGAAAAAGGACAGACAGAACAGCAGGCTGTGTGATGGGTTATTTTTTTCCCTGCATACCCGTGCCCCCTGGGCAGGCTGGGGGTACTCATTTCAGAGACAGCCTGTCACACATCTCCACACTCCCCTTTACAAAGTCTCAACCCCGCTTGAGGTGTTGGTCAGTTTCCTTGCAATCAATAGGGACTCTCCGGGTCTTCATCTCCGTGCACACGTGTCTGGGAGAAACGACCGTTCCCAAAAATGGGCTCTTTCTTTCTGTACATGACTGTCTTCCCCTAGACTGTATACTTTAGAGAGTGGCAGGTGAAGGTTTGCACACCCTAATGAGCATAAGGACCTCCTAGGAGTTTATGTAAAGTGCAGATTCCTGCACCCCAACTGCAGATACTCTGATTAAATGGAACTACATTCTTAACTGGCACCACCGGTGCTTCTGATGCCAGTAATCCAGAAGACCCACACCTGGAAAGCCTAATAATGGAAAATAAAAAAGGTCTGCTAAAACCCCCAGGGCCTCATGCACCCCTGTTAGGAGGTTAGAGTTACCGGTTGTTTCCTCTCTGGGGTTCTTTTTGGCAGGTTGAATAATCCCCATAGGATCTGTGGCATTGACTACTTGTTAGGACTGCACTCACTGCTTCCCTAGACAGCCTTCAATAGGCAAGACAACAGTGTTAATAGACCAGTGTTGATAGCTCATTTATCTTTATGGATTGTGCTTAATATTGATTTAGTACCTTGACTGCAGAAACTCCGACATCTGTGGCCTGTGATAACCACTTCTGTATTGTGTCTTGACCACTTCTGTATTGTGTCTTTAATGCCTAAGAAGGCAATAGACAGTAACCTTTATTTCACCTTAGGATGGGTATCAACTCAACAATATTTATAAGGCATTTATTTACTATGTGTTAAGCACTTGGAGGGCCAAAGCTACAAAGATAGGACATAGTTCCTGCCCTCCGGGCCAGCAGGGGAGACACAAATACCCAGGAACCTCTCACAGGGCGGGCCATGATAGGTTAAGTGCAATAGTGGGCCACAGAAAATGAGTCATGGTTGCCCTGCTAAAAGGTCATGCCCTGAGCCTAAAGGCCCATTCAGAGCTGGTGGTGATTTGGGCTCCACTCATAGATGGGTAGCAAATCTAGCTGAGATCTGAGCAAAGCATAGAAAGTACGGTGATCACCCCCCAGGCAGAGGAGCCAGCATTTTCAAAGGCACAGAGATGGGGAGTGGAGGTTGGCAAAAAAAAAAAAAAAAAAGGAGCGCCAGGGAAGGTGATGGGAGACAGGCCTTGAAAGATAAGTAGCGAAGGCCAAATCATGGGGGTCCTGAATACCTGGCCGAGGAGCGTAAATCGTATCCTCGAGGGCATGGGAGCCATTGTAGTTCATGAGGAAGAGAATGGCAGGACCAGCACTGATTGGAAAGGAAGGCTTGTTCAGTGCAGAGGAAGAATCAGAAGTGGTAATAAGTTACCTTTCAAGGTCAAGCTCTGAGCCTGCAAGAATAGAACACAAAGGGGGAAGTAAAATCAGGTTTTGCTGCTATTCAGATATTCCTCATTTCCCAAGTGATGTTTCTAAGGCTAGCGGAGAGGGCAGAGTGATAAAGCTGAGCGAGGGGCTCCTGAGATGTGGCAGACCTGGGTGATAGTAATTCTGGCGTGTGTGCTCCCGCACTCTCTCTGCCCCTCCTTCCCTTTTATGTTATGGGCCTTTTAGCGCTGGGCCGGCCAGCTTTCTGGAGATGAGTGGATTAAAGTACACTGTAATTTCAGGTCCCCTGCAGATCTTGGGGACAGCGCCGCCCAGGAACTGCTGCTGGGGCCTGGGCAGCTTCCCTGCCTTCAGTTTTAGGGCAGAGGCATCATTCCACATAGCTGAGCCATGAGAGGGCTGAGCAGAAAGTTATAGGGTGGTTTCCTGAGTGGGAGTCAAGGGTCAGTCACCTGAGTAATGGGAAGAACAGGTGGTGTGGATCCCTCATCTCCAGAGATCTGGATCTGTCCTGAGCCAGCTTCTCCCAGTCTTTGTCCCTAGGGGTGAACAGACTGTTTGCTGGTGGCAGTAAGCAGCACTGACTGTCAGGATGGGGAAGATGAACATCCCGTTTCCACTCACAACCCTGATTCTTTATTTTTACTCGTGGCTCTGACAGCCCCAAGCTCTCTTGAATGCTCTAAGCAACATTAAATATCACAGCTGCATCTCCTTCCTAGCCAGGTGCCTAAAGCAAGCTCACCAAACTTGGGTTTAAACTTCAGTTGCCATCACATCAAGCTTCAGGTTCATGCAGGGTTTTTGCAGTGTGGAGTCGAACGCTGGGTGGCGAAGAGAGGGCTGATGTCTGCATTGCTTTCCTGGTGGAAACCAGCCAGCTTAATGGCCCGGTGTGGATACAGGACAGCCATGGGGTGGCATCGGGGAACTCGCCCTGCAGCCTTGCGAATTCCAAATCCGGTCCAACACTGGCTGATAGGCAAAAAAGTTACTTCTGTGTTCTCTGAGAAGCTGTGTAAATGAAGTCACCTTAGAATGTATTCTATGTGGATGCTTATATTTTGTTAACTTCATGACTAATGTGGCATGTCTTATTTTTCAAAAAAAAACTGTGCTATGTGCAAATAACATCATGAAGTGGTATTTAATTAAAAAAAATCCACACAGTACCTGTTGAGTTTGTGTCTTATGTTTGGCTAATACTTTCTAGAGTTATCTAGAACAATGTTCTGTCTAATAGAACTTTGTGATGATGGAAGTAGTCTCTGTTTTGCTCAGTATGGTAGCCACCATCCACATGTGGCTATTGAGTGCTTTAAGTATGGCTAGTGTGACGGAGGAACTGAATTTTTAATTTCACTTAAGTTTAATTAACTTAGATTTAAATATCCATGCATAGCCAGTGGCTGCTGTTAACAGTGCAGATCTAGAGATACCCATAATTGCAGCTGGGGCTGAATTGAGCTTTTTTTCTTCCCCTACAGTGGTTGAAAGCATAGACTCTGTGGCTACACGGATTGGATTTTATTCCTGGCTCTACAACTTATTAACTGTGTGGCACTGGGCAAGTTACTTAACCTCTCTGTGCCTCATCTATGGAATAGGAATAATAACAGTATCTACCTAAAGGTTATTGTGAGGATCAGATGAGTTAACAGATACACAGTCTTGGAACTATGTCCAGCATCTCATCAGAACATTGTATTATATTGCAGCAGTGGTTTTCCTCTTGATTCATTTTTAAATTATGTAATGAACGCTTGTGATTTTTCTTAAGCAATTCTGAGCACACGTCTGTCTTCAGAGTTTGCAATTTACAAAGGCAGGTGTGGTATAGTGCCTATATGTTTATACATAGTCACCACACAAATGCAGTCATATATACTCATTTATTAAGCATTTATTATATGTCACATGACATAGTAAGACTTCATGTACATTTCATTTCTCCTTTCTAACCATTCCATGAGGTAAGTTTTAATCTTATCCCTATTTTACGGATAAAGAAACTAAGACTCAGGTGTCACAGTTGGTGAACAGCAGAACCAATATTTGAGGCCAGGACTGCCTGACTCCAAAACCTGAGTTCTTGCCTCTGCTGTGCTCCCTTTCCTGGTGTGTTTGGGTGAGACTTTAGCTGGGGTAAGGTTTGCCATGTATTAGGACTTCAGCTTTGGCTGGAAAGAAAAGGAAGCTGCAGTTTCAAGGGAAGACGCGGAGTGGAAGGGCAGAAGCGTATTAGTTGGGTCTCTGAAGACCACATTTGCAATGGCCCCCCCGTGTCAACCGAACAAGGGAATAAAATTTAGAGAGCTGGAGGGGATTTTAGAATCATCCACAAGTCTCAGACTTTATTTCATGAAGTAGTACAATTTAAAATTAGAGATTGACAAAGGGATACGAACTCTTTGTAGTTAGTCTTGTTCCTGTTACTTTTTGTTATTTATTCAGTTGTTACTTAGTTTTTATTGGTTTTTACTTTTTGGTTTCATGAAATAGTAAAATTTTTAAATAGAGATTGGCAAAGATTACTATCTCTTTGTAGCTAATCTTGTTCTTATTAACTTTTTTGTTATTCAGTTATTTATGAGTTTCTATTAATTTTTACTTCTTGGTTTCATGAAACAGTAAACATTTTTAAGTAAATAAAGATTGGCGAAAGGTTAGTTTTTGTAGTTAATCTTGTTCTCTTTAACAAGTTTCTTTTTTATTAGTTTTGCTACAAAATAAATTCAGCTTGCTTTGTCCAAACAAAAAAAGGTAAGAGTGGAAACAAAGTCCTAGGCTGGTTTGAGAGAAAGATTGTGTTTGGTGCAGCAGCACCAGGGTTCTGTCCCAGCCTTTTACATTTCCAAATGCACCAAGCAGAACATTAACATTATAAATATTAAAAAAAAAAAAGTAAGGTGAGAAACAAACATTTCTCATTGTGATGCCATAAGGTATTCACATAAGAACTTCTGTGAAGGCTGCCCAGGTATGAGAGAAGAGTCACGTGGCAGCGAGAACTTTCCTCCGCCTTCTCCAGTTTACACTGAAAGGTGGGTCTTCCACTTTGCACTCTAGAAACTTATGCACTTAATTCTCAGAATTACTTTTTAAGAAGTTCAAAAACCCAAAACACAAAAACCCCCACAAAGCCCTTCTTTAACTCTCCTAAAGCCTGTTTGTCTTTACAACAGCACCAGAAATACAGCCATGCGGTCATCCCTACGCTCTGATCTTACAAACCCCGGCTGTGTAGGTCTCTAAACATCTTCTATCACAACTTTCAGGTCACAAATGTCTGTCTTCATCCGAATGAGACTATCTTTGCATATATTTATGTGCCACTTGTGTGTGCTTTTCTGTGACTTGTCCATGTTCTTTGCCCACATTCTATGGCTTTTGGGTTTCTTATTAATTTGAAAGTGCTCCGTTATGTTATAACCCTTTCTTTGTGATATGAACTACGCATGTTTCTCCCCAGTTTGTTATTTGCCTTTTGATTTACTTATGGTATTGTTTTTTTTTTACTATGAAAATGACTTTTCGGTTTTTGTTTTATGGATAAGTAAATTATTTCTATGTAGATATGTTGTCTTCTAGTCTTTTTACAGTTTATTCTCTGTTTACATCTGAGAGCCACTTGGAGTTTATTCTGCTGCACAGTGCAAAGTATGGATCCACCTTTATTCTGTCCAGATAGCTACCAGCTATCCCAATACTATGCATGGCATAGCCCAGCTTCGCCCTAATGAATATACTATATGTCTGCATTTTAGGGACTTTCCACTCTACTCCATTGAACTGTCTGCATATTCATTCACCAGTAAAACTGTTTCAATTATTGAGGCTTCCCAGTATATTTTAATATCTGTTAGGGTAAGTCTCAGTTTGTTGCTTTTGTTGTTCAAACTTACTTTGTCAATTAAGGACATTGAAAGGGAAACGTACCCTACTATCCTTTCACTATAAAAAAAAATAAGACACGCTCTGGGCAGGCACTGTGCTAAGCACTTGACACGTCAGTTCATTATGTCAGTTCATTCCCTCAACAGCCCCACAAGGAGGCTGTTCAAACTCTGTCATGCAAATGTGGAAACTGAGGCTCAGAGAAGTTCAGTAATTTGCCCAAAGCCACTAGGTGGGTAAGTGGCAGAGCCTGCATTCAAACCCAGATATGTCTGACTTCAAAGTCTATATTTTTAAAAACCCAGTCCTTTATATATCAATAGACAATAATTCGGCCAGGCGCCGTGGCTCAGGCCTATAATCCTAGCACTATGGGAGGCTGAGGCAGGGGAATTGCTTGAGCTCAGGAGTTCGAGATCAGCCTGAGCAAGAGCGAGACCCCATCTCTACTAAAAATAGAAAGAAGTTAGCTGGACAACTAAAAATATGTAGAAAAAATTAGCCGGGCCTGGTGGTGCATGCCTGTAGTCCCAGCTACTCGGGAGACTGAGGCAGGAGGATCGCTTGAACCCAGCAGTTTGAGGTTGCAGTGAGCTAGACTGATGCCACAGCACTCTAGCCTGGGCAACAGAGTGAGACTATGTTCCCCCCCCCCAAAAAAAAAACAATAATTCTATCACCTTTAAATTCTTTTATTCATTTTTTTTTCAACATAGAACGCAACTTTCTCTGACTCTGAGTTAGCATGAGAGCATTAGCATGTCAATCTTAAGTTCCCCGGGCCAAGCCGTCTTTCCTTTCTTTGGTTTACCTCATATATCTCCTCTTAGGCAGTCATGTCGGTCAGGGGATGGAAACCCACCCGTCACTGGAGCAGAAGATTTAATGTGAGAATTAACTAAGTATACATCTGTTCACTAGGCAATTGGAAGGGTAAAAAGACAATGCTAAGGGATCATGGAGGGAGGCCTGGAACAGCCACCCCTAGGGCTGGGGGAGACTGGGAAGAGGCTGGAATTGTTAAAGCTTAGATGCCTGGATGGGGGGTCTGCAAAGCTGGAACTCAGGCCACAGAGGGGCCGCCCCTCCTAGCTGATGCTGTGTTGCTAAATGTGGAGGAGAAGCCCTATAAAATGGGGACCCGGAAACTGGAGACCACAGGTGAAAAAAAGACACTTCCTGACCTTAAGTGGGAGAGAAAAAAATTGTTTAATCATGCCAAGAATATTTGTTTGTGGTTCCTGTTCAATATGGCAACCTAAGCGCACACACGCTCACCTGCTCTCTGCCCCAGAGTGGCTTTGGGCTTAGAGTCCGTAGGTAAGAAGAACAAGCATGCTGTGGATTAATTACAAGACTATTTATAGCCCCTGTGGACAGAGCAGCATTCGTCCCAGATGGAACCCTAAGAATTACTGTAAGCAGGGAAGACTGGGCTGTGGAGCCCGTGGTGAGGACACTGGCTCAGCCAGGGAGGCAGAAAGAGCCAAGGAAACACACGGACCTCCGCAGCAACCAGGAGGGGAAAGAAGGAAAAATAGCCATCTGGAGCCGGAGTCAAGTCCCATTTCCTGCAGCAGATGCCTCGTCCCAGGGCGGCCAGCCAGTAGACCCTGCTCACATCCTCAGAGACAAAAGTCATCGATCACATTCAGGGCGGGGTAGGCCTTTGGGTGTCAAATCCGCACCAGCTCTCTCTAGCAGGAAAATGGGCATTGCCCACCGAGAATCGCAAGACACTTGAGGAAATCCAACAGCACGAGAGAGAATACAATTATTGAGATGAAACAAGAAGGGCTGGATGATGTAGACAAAGAGGGCAATGGCTCGTTAAATTACCGTCTCTGTTTTTATGTCTGCTTTAAGTTTTCATAATATTATAAAAAGTGTTCTCAAGCATTTGCCAGAAGCTAAGCCCAGTGGTTGGACAGTGAAGAGAAGTGAGCCATATAACGTGTGAATGTCATCATGGAAGGAGTGATGATAACATTTCACAGTGTCATGACTCAGGATGTGAGAGAACCAAGAAAGGGAGATGAAGCTGTTGGGGGTGGCCCTAGAAGTGACAGAGAGCAGGCAGTGTATCTTGTCCCCAGAGCTTTGACCTGTCCTGATCCAGTCGATGCCCAGGACCCAGTGCAAAATGAAAATGCAGAGATTCCTTGCTCAAAAATCAAGAAGTCCCATTAAAGAGACTTTTTAAAGCTTTTATCTCTCCTCAATAGTCTCTCTCTCTTGACTTTTTTTATTTGCTATTTAATGTCACTCTCAGTAAAAGCAAATTAAAACTTTAGATTATTATTATAGCATGAATTTTTTTACCCATTCATCTTTATGCTGTGCGATACCCATTTTTAAATGCAAACATAAGAGCACTTACCTTGTATTTGCAATCACTGAAAGTATGCAGTTCGCATCTCATAACTTGTACAGGAATATGTATTTGGTTCTTACCAGGACAGTGGGAACCCAGCACAAACTAACTCAGCTGTTTTTATTTCATTTATTGATATGCACACATTCTACCTCCTCTCTCTGCCTTCGGCCTGCCAACCAGTGAGGAAGGATGAAAGGAAAAGTGTCTGGGTTGCCCCACCTGTCCCTGTCCTTCTGTCATCATTTTCAGCGGAAGTGGCTGTCACGGGGACGGACACGGGTAAGAAGGGTATGATGCAGCTCCTTGTCTGTTGCCTTCTCTCTGCGTTTGAAGCAGCGAGCACGGGCTCTCCGGAATGTCAGCCCTCCCCACGCCCCCGCTGAATCCTAGACGTAACACACTTACTTTGGATTCGCTTTGTGCACACGTGATGGATCCAAAGCTCGTGGGGCGTTGGAATGGGCAGCCAAAGATGGCAGACACACAGATTACATTAACCTGCTCACTGCTGTGTGGTCCCACCAGACTTCACTTAGAAACAGAAGATATTCCAAGGTGAAATTATTCAGAAGTTCAAGATTTCCAAAGCAGAGCATTAGAACAAGTGTGGGGCCCGTGCACCTGCACTGTCTGCAGGTGCCCAGGAAGCGGACCCTGGACATCCGTCCAGCGGGGGGCTTTCCCAGGGCACCCAAGTAACAAACTGATCGGTTCTCAGTGTGAAAACTGCTCTGAATCCAGATCAATCTATGCCTAATCTAGTGAAAGAGAGCAAATTCCTTAACGTGTAGGCTTCTATTGTTATTGAAATAAATCACGGTGATTCAAAGAAAGAAAGAAAATGGACCCGCTCCATGGGCATTTCCAATATACTCTGCCATTTTAAAAACTGAGGACTCGAAAATTGAGAAAAGCCTCAGGTGTCAGGGCTCTGAGTCAATTTGCCCCAAGCCAAATCACCTGAAGCCAACAGCCTGATCTGTCTAATGGCCCACTTGGGCCAATACGTTTATCTAACCTATGTGTCAATCGGAACCCATATGCTCCAGGCCTCACCAGACCATGACTTTGGCTAATAACACTTTTCCTTTTTATACCCAGATTATTCCATCCGTAAGCTTCTGAAAGCTGGAAATTAGCCCCCTTCAATGTGACATTCTCTCCCTCCTCCCCATCTTCTGTGTTTTTGGAGAGATTCTCAGGGAACATTTCGAGTGTGCTGTGTGCTCTGCGACACCTCTTGGGTTTTCCACTCTGGCTTTCTCATCTCGCTGTGGCCTCTGCTACTGTTGCCCCTTGATGCCAGCACACAGCGAGGTCAGCTGCCCCCGTCCCTGCTGGTGAGCTCCGACTGACACACCTCCCCACTGCCCCCCACCAGGGGGTCTCCCTCCCAGGCGTGGCCCAGGCCTGCAGCAGCCTCTGGAAACGACTCCTTGTGAACCCACCTCAGGAGCCTCCACAAGCAGGGGTCTCCCCCCACTCCAGACAGGCCTTCCCACCCCAGGGCCAGCTCTCTGTCCCCCTTCCCCCAGCCAGGAATCTCCCATTTCCTGCCAACCTGGACCTGACTGACCCCGCCAGGCCCAGAAAGAGCAAGTCTTTCCTCAAGAACTTACATCTGCTTTCTCAAAAGCCTAACACAGAGGGCCCACCCAGAACGGAGGCAACTCGAGTCTCCACCCTCAAACTTGGAAAATATTTCAAATGGTAGATTTTTCCAGGTTGGAAATTGTTATTAAGGTCTTCACCATTTATCCCATTACACTCTGTGGGAGGAAGATGCTCATCCGGTCCTCCAGACAACAGCAACATCAAGGTGAACGCTGGCCGCATTTGAAACCCACTCAGGTGGCCGCTCGTAGCATAACGTTCCCCGTGATCTCTAGTTTGATCACTTAGGTGGGTTTTAAATGTCCTCTGGATCTTGCAGGATGCTACTACCAGACTGAAGGAAGATCACATGGTCTGTCACGTAGTAACTGAGAGAAACCCAAGACAGAACGCTGGAAGTAGCACAGCATGGTGTCTAAAAACGCACTCTCTCTGTGACCTTGAGAAAGTACATCAGCCCTACAAGCCTCAGTTTCCTCATCTGTAAAATGGGGATAGTGAGACTGCCTCCTTCCTAGGTGGTGGTGAGGACTGAATATAGAACAATGCCAGGCAGACAGTAAAGCCTCAACAATGTTAGCTATTGTCACTATTTTCCCTTAAGCAAGGGAGCATATAAGTGGAGACAGAGAGCCCCCAGGCGGAAGGCAAAGAGCTTCCTGCCTAGACTTTAGCTTCCTGCATGTCACTGGGCTCTCGAGCCTGGATTCTGGACACCTTAGGGCGAGAGGGGATTACTATTCCAAAGACATTGACCACAGCCACTTGTGCCTGGATTTTCACAAGTTTAACCTCACCTCCAAAGTTGCGGGTGTGTTTTTGAAGCCCCCCTGGCAGATGCAGCCTCTGAGACTACGAAGCGAGTCTCAGTCCTTCTGAAGGATAGTCTTCTGTGTGCCAAGGCGTTCAAGTCCTTAAACTCTTTTCTCTCAGCTCCAAACCCACCCTTCCACGGTTGGCTTCGGAATGCTGGGGCTGGAACCCTGCAAGCCATCTCTCTGCCTTACCATCTGCTCCCTGTTTGGGGCCTGTGAGGGAAACTGAGGCTGGAGGAAGCAGAAGGGACTTGCTCTTTCCTGTCTGCTTCCTGTTGCTGTGCACATTGCCCCGGCAAGGCTTCCTCGCTCCAGCAGAGCAGCAGCTGAACCTACTTCTGCGGTTCTCTCCGACTCTCGCACAACCGGCTTCGTGACGCTCCCCTCAGAGACAACAGCACCCCCTCCTCAGAGGGGAGTCCTGTGTCCCGGGGTCCATGGGGCGCCTCCTCTTATCCTTTTTTTTAAACAGCTGTATTAATGTAATTCACATACCATGCAATTCGTTCATTTAAAGTGTGCAATTCAGTGGTTTTTAGCATAGTCACGGATGCATTCACCACAGCCAATTTTAGAACATTTCCATCACCTACAAAAGAATACCCGGAAAGAAGACAACAAGTGTTGGCGAGGACGTGGAAAAACTGGAATCCCGTGCACTGCTGGCGGGAATGTAAAAGGAGGCAGCCGCTGTGGAAAACAGTATGGTGGTTTCTTAAAAAACTGAGAATAGAATTACCATATGATCCAGCCGCTCTTCTTCTCAGAACGTACACAGAAAAACTGAAAGCAGTGTCCTGAGCAGATATTTATACACCCATGTTCCACAGCAGCACTGTTCACAATCACCTTGAGAGGGCAGCAGCCCAAGTGCCCCTCAAGTGACGAAGGGATAAACAGAATGTGGTCCGCACGTACACGGGAATATCATCCAGCCTTAAAAATGAAGGAGATTCTGACGTTATGCCACATGAAATAAGCCAGACCCAGTAGGACAAATATTATATGACTCTACTTATACGCGGTACCTGGAGGATCAAATTCATGGAGAGCAGAGCGGTGGTTGCCAGGGGTAGGGCAGGGGGAAAGGGCAAGGTAACGTTTAATGGGAGCAGAGTTTCACTTGTGCAAGACGAGACAAGTTCTGGAGACGGATGGTGGTGACAGTTGCACATCAGTGTGAATGTACTGAATGCCACTGATTTGTACACTAAAAAATAGTTAAAATGGTCATTTTTATGTTACTTATATTTTATCACAGTTAAAAACGAAACCCTCTGCCCTTTAGCTGTCACCTTCTTGGACCCCCTAATCCCCCTCTCACCACCTCCCAGCCCCTGGAAACCGTGAATCTTTCTGTCTCTATAGATGTCCCTATTCTGGACTTGCACACGAATGAAATCATATAATATGTGGGCTTTTGTCACTGGCTTCTTTGACGAAGCATAATGCTTTCAAGCTTCATCCGAGCCGTAGCACGTACTTCATTGCTTTTTATGTCTGAATATCCCCTTATCTTCTAAAGTTTAATAATTGCCACCTCCTCCCTTGGCTCCCCTTGTCCCATGAATGGTAGCTGCTTCCCTATAGCTGCTACCACCATGACCCTTTATCCATTCAGTTACGCAGTTAATAACTTTATGTTTAGGTAAAAATGCTTTATATTAAATTCTTTCTGTTTAAATCACTGATATGACTTTTGTCTCCCAACCAAACCCTGGCTGATACTCAAGAAAACGGAGACTCATTCGAATCCCTGGGCTGTTCATGCAGCTACCCATTTTTAATGTTCCATTTTCTCCCTTGCTCTCTGCCAGCCCTTCCTCTGATTATTGTCATCTAGCTCTTACTCTCTGCAACCCTGCTGCGGCTCAAATTAATCAGGAAATAACGTCTCCTCCCAACGAATTCCAAGATTGCATCGTCTGAAGAGCAGCGCCCCCCAGTGTGGGGTGGTAGGTACTGCCGCCCTCCCAGACAATGGCTCTGCAGTTAATTCAGCAGCCGCCGCGTCTGCAGTCAGGTGGAACCGATTCTTTCTCATTCAGAGCAGCACTGCAAGACGAAATCCCACCCAGTATCCGGGCTTCAGAACACACTGAGGGATGTCGTTCCATACCCAATCCTCAAAAGCATGCAGGAGGGGGTTTTTTGAAAGACGTGTTTCTCTTTTATAAAAATTTAATGGTGATTGATTGCCCACCTTTTCATTAATATTTTATAGTTGTCCAGAAGCTTTCACCAACAGTTCATTTGAGCTGCAAAACCATCTTATAAGGGAGGTACCACTGTTATTTCCATTGAACCAAAAAGGAACCAGGCTTAAAGAATGGGAGATTTGCTCAAAGCTAAACA
>RJWJ010020858.1:0-28534 GCA_004363605.1 Indri indri | reverse complement strand
TTCAACACCCCTCTGACAGAACAGGACAGATCCTCCAAATAGAAAATAAACAAAGAAACAATGGACTTAAACAGAACTCTAGAACAAATGGGCCTAATAAACATTTACAGAATATTCTATCCAAAAACCACTGAATGTACATTCTTCTCATCAGTTAAAAGAACATTCGCTAAGATTGACCACATCCTAAGCCACAAAACATGTCTCAACAAATTTAAAAATTAGAAATTATACCATACATCTTCTTAGACCACAGTGGAATAAAATTAGAAATCAACTCCAATAGAAATACTCACTTCTACAAAAAGTCAGGAAACTAAACAACCTACTGTTAATGATAGTCAGGACAAGGAGAAAATTAAGATGAAAATCAAAAGACTCTTTGAAATAAATGATAAAGGGGACACAGTTTATCAAAATCTGTGGGGCACAGGTAAAGCAGTCCTGAGAGCAAAATTCACAGCCATAAATGCCTAAACCAAAAGACAGACAAATCAACAATTTAATGAATTGTCTCAAAGAACTGGAAAAGGATGAGCAAACCAACCACAAATCCAGGAGAAGAAAATAAATACCCAAGATCAGAGTAGAACTAAATGAAATTGATAACAAAAGAATTACATGGAAGATTAATGAAACAAAAAGTTGGTTCTTTGAAAAGATAAACAAAATTGACACGCCTCTTGCTAGATTAACCAGAAGCAGAAAAGAAAGGATTCTAATAAGCTCAATCAGGAATGAAAAAGGAGAAATTACAACTGACATTACAGTTGAAATACAAAATATCATCTATGAATAAAAATCTCTATGCACATAAACTTGAAAATGTGGAGGAAATGGAAAAATTCTTAGAAACACACAGCCTCCTAAGGCTCAAGCAGGAAGAAATAGAATTCATGAACAGATCAATATCAAGTACCAAAATTGAAGCAGCAATAAAAAACATTTTTAAAAATAAAAGTCCCAGACCAGATGGTTTCACACCTGAATTTTACCAGACCTACAAAGAAGAACAGCTGCCTATCCTTCAGAAATTATTCCACAACATCGAGAAGGAAGAAATCCTCCCTAACACGTTTTACAAAGCCAACATCACCTTGATATCAAAGCCAGAAAATGACTGAACAAAAAAGAAAACTACAGACCAATATCCCTTATGAATATAGACTCAAAAATTCTCATTGAAAACCTAGCAAATCGAATTCAGCTGCTCATCAGAAAAATAATCCATCACAGCCAAGTGGGTTTCATTCCAGAGATGCAGGGATGGTTCAACATATGCAAATCTATAAATGAAATTCACCACATAAAGAGAAGCAAAAACAAAGACCATATGATCCTCCCAGTGGACAGAGAAAAAGCATTCCACAAAATTCAGCACCATTTCATTATGAGAATGCTTAACAAAATAGGCATTGACGGGACTTACCTTGAAATGATAAAAGCCATATACAACAAACCCACAGCCGACATCATACTAAATGAGGAAAAATTGAAAGCATTTTTGCTTAGAACTGGAACCAGACAAGGTTGCCATCTATCACCATGTCTATTCAACATAGTGCTAGAAATCCTTGCCAGACGAATCAGACAAGAGAAGGAAATCAAGGGCATCCAAATGGGGACAGAAGAGGCCAAACTATTGCTTTTTGCTGACAATATGATCTTATATCTAGAAAACCCCAAACATTCTGCCAAGAGACTCCTGGAATGGATAAATAAATTCAGCAAAGTCTCAGGCTACAAAAATCCTGCACACAAATCAGTAGCTTTCATACACACCAACAACAGTAAAACTGAGAACAAAGTTAAAGACTCAATACCTTTCATAATAGCAACAAAGAAAATAAAATACCTAGGAATACATTTAACTAAGAAGGTAAAAGATCTCTACAGGAGAACTACAAAACACTGAGGAAGGAAATAGCAGAGTATATAAACGTGTAGAAAACAACAGCATGCTCATGGGTCACCAGAATCAACATTGTTAAAATTTCTATAATACCCTAAGTGATCTACAGACTCAATGCAATCCCTATTAAAATAACAACATCGTTTTTCATAGATCTAGAAAAAATAATTCTATGCTTCGTATGGAACCAGAGAAGATCCCCTATAGCAAAAGCAACCTTAAGCAAAAAGAACAAATTGGGAGGCATCAATTTACCAGACCTCAAGCTATACTACAAGGCTATAGTAACTAAAACAGCATGGTACTGGCACAAGAACAGAGATACAGACCAATAAAACAGGACAGAGAACCCATATATTAAATGATCCTCATATAGTCATCTGATCTTTGTCAAAGCAGACATAAACATGCACTGGAGAAAAGAATCCCTGTTCAGTAAATGGTGCTGGGAAAATTGGATAGCTACATGTATAGAAGACTGAAACAGGATCTACGCCTTTTACCTCTCACAAATATCAACTCATGATGTATGACAGACTTACACCTAAGGTATGAAACCATGAGAATTCTACAAGAAAATGATGGAAAGACTCTTATAGACATTGGCCTAGGCAAAAAATTTATTAAGAAGAGCCCAAAGCAATCACAGCAATAACAAAAATAAATAAATGGGACCTGATTAAATTAAAAAGCTTCTGCACAAGGAAAGTATCATGAAAGGAGACAACCTACAGAATGGGAGAAAATATTTGCATGCTATACAGCCAACAAAGTACTGATAACTAGAATCTATATAGAACTCAGGAAAATCAGCAAGATGAAATCAAACCACCCCATTAAAAAGTGGGCAAAGGACATGAACAGAAGTTTTTCAAAAGAAGACACACTAATGGCCAAGAAACATATGACAAAAATGCCCAACATCTCTGACCATCAGGGAAATGCAAATCAAAACCACAATGAGATATCACTTATCTCCAGTGAGAATGGCCTTTATCAAAAAGTCCCAAAACAATAAATGTTGGTGTGGATGCAGAGAAATAGGTACACTCACACACTGCTGGTGGGACTGTAAACTAGTACACCCTCTATAGAGAGTAGTATGGAGATACCTCAAAGAGCTATAAGTAGAACTACCATTTGACCCAGCAATCCCACTACTGGGCATCTACCCAAAAGAACAAAAGACATTCTATATTGAAGACATCTGCACTCAAATGTTTATAGCAGCACAATTCACAATTGTAAAGATATGGAAACAACCCAAGTGCCCATCAATACATGAGTGGATTAATAAAATGTGATATATGTATACTATGGAGTATTACTCAGTCATTAAAAAATGGTGAGCTACCTACTGAGTCCATTTTCCTAACTAAAGTATCACAAGAATGGAAAAACACCACATGTACTCACCATTAAATTGGTACTAATGGATCAACACTAACGTGCACATATGGGAAGTAACATAGTATATCAGGCAGGTAGGAAAGTGGATGAGGGGATCAGTAAATTCACACCTAATGGATGTAGGGTGTGCTGTCTGGGGGATGGGCATGCTGTAGCTCTGACTTGGGTAATGCAAAGGCAATTTATGTAACCAAAGCATTTTTACCCCTGTAATACTATATATTTATTTCTCTGCATAATGCCATAGAAGGAGGTCTTGTTGTGGGCAGAGTTGTATCTTTGTAAATTATTATGTTTACTTGCACCTGGAGTGAGGGGTTTCTTCTGGGTCTCCTGGACTAAAGAGCCTGAACACCGGGTAGGATACAAGAAAAACAGGCATTTCACTGTGGGAAAATAAGGAAAACAACAGGGAGTAGGTCAGTAACTTAAGAAAAAGGATTTGGTAGTAGGTTTGTTCTGTAAGGCCAGAAATGATCATGTCTTATATTTGATCTTAAAAGTTATCTTTCTGTATTGTGGTTTCCTTCCATTATGTCCAGGTCAGTCAATATTTATTGCAGGTAACAGCCTGGAAGTGGTTACAATTCAGGGAAGTGAGGGAGGATCCACACTGTCAACTTAACATAACAGTTCCGAGGTCTCTGCATCAATGCCGGGAAGACAGGTTTAATGAGACCACGGGTGAACTGCAGGGGTCAAAATGGTGGTTATCAGCAGAGAGCTGGTTAAAGCTGCTGTCACTGGAACATAAAGCAAAAGGATTCAGATTCCTTCAAAGCAAAGCCACTTAAAATATTACAATGCTCATCAGCAACATGTAGGGGTAAAGTTAGAGGATTAATGTTTAAAGCAGCAAAAATTTTACATAATTAATTCTTCCATTTCCCAGTAAAATAAGGATATTTTCAATTCCATCCATTCTTAGAGGCAACAAATGTCCAATAAACAGATGCAGTGATTTTGCATAGTTGGCTGAGATTCAATGAGCTCAGTTCATTAATCAGGATCCTGTTTATTCTTTGGGGGGAAAAGATAGTCATTTGTCAGACTAAGGAGAACCTATACTTTGACTGCAAGTGTTGTAATATAACAAAATTGTTATTGAGCCTGTTCTGAGAAATACAAACTCTTGGAAATACATAGTCATAGTCTTAGAGTTGAAAGAAAACGTCCTATTCACAGAGGCTCCCTTCATTTTACACACGAGTAAAATGGATAGCAGCAAGGTAATTCTCTCAAGGTCACATATCAGTAAGAATTTGTGAAATTAAGGCACAGGACAATTTAATGCATGATGTGTGTTACCCTAATGAAAGTCTTCAACTTTAGTTTCAGATGTCAATTAACATATTGGCAATCTTCCTATTTTGTATCTATATACATACATATTATATACACATTTATAAAGATAATAATGAGAAGTTAAAAATTATAAACTAAAATATTCAAGTTTTTTATAGTTCATCGTATGGTCTGGCCAACGATACAGATTTAAAGAACCATAAAGACTTGATTGCATCTTGGGAAGATCCTACTATAAGACCATTTCATAATTTCCTCAAAAAACTCTGTCCTAATGTTAGGAAATCCTGTCAGAAGGTTTTAACTTTCAGCTATTCCAAGTCACTTTTGTCAATATCTAATTCCAGTTTTTTGTTGTCATTTTTGATTCTCCCTTATTGTTTCAGGAGGTTTTCAGCATTGTTTCAAAAAATAAAAATATACAAACGCTTTCAGAATACACAAGACTACCCATTCAAGGTATGATCTTCTTTGAGTACTCTGCCAATTATTTCATTTACTTTAGGTGAGGAAATACACGTTCTGAATCCCTGCGTGAGCAATTGCAAAGACAAAAACAACTGGAATCTTTTACTTTTTCAGTCCTTATATACACATATACTGGAGATTTTTTTCTCAAAATCTCTTATCTTTGAATATCCCTTCAGAGGCTATTGTTTCAGAGCAAAATCTAGGTCTCTCTTGGTTTTATTCATATTATGTTGAAATGGAACTCCACTGGCAAATTCATGCTAATGTTATGTAATGGCCTCTTCTATAATAGAAAAATAAAAGTTAGACATTTAATAATATTTTAAAGTACATGCACTAAGCAAAGAAGAGGACCTTTAAAGCTTACTGTTTCTTATTTTAAATGAGTTCATAGAAAAGATTGTTTTTGTTGTGGCACTGGTGTTATCACTTGTTTTCAATAGTTTTAATACATTTGGTTTTTAATGTTTAGTAAGCCATATTCTCTGCAAAGCATAAATCCCCACATAGAGGTAAATTGGTGGTGTGTTAACTCTCTGAACCTCTGGGGTACCATTTGGTGTGCAGCCCCATGGGATATAACTGTTAGAGTGTAGTCAAATAGTTGGCAAGGGCTTAATAAATATTGTTGACCATATTAAATTTGGGATATTGAGGGCTATAAGCACAGCCAAATTCCTAACACAAAAGCAATATTGCCAAAACAGAAGCCCAGACTGACACAATAGAAAGAATGGGGGTAAGAGAATATGATCATAAAAATTATGTCTTATTCCCAGTTTTTGTGCTGTGAATGTGGCTGTACCCCCGCCTCCATGTGTGTAGCATATGACACAACCTAGGTGATAGAAAGAACTGGAAAGAAGGTCAGGGTGGCTCTAACTACATAACGATCAACCATTCTTAGACTTGGCATCATGGCTTTTAATTTACACAACTTATTGAAGCTTGTGAACTGACCTTTTTTAACAACAAAAAGTAAAGCTTTTTAATTTTTAATAATAAAAGTAAGGCTGTTTTATTGTTAATATGTTTATTAATGGATCCATTTCATTTAAAAAAATCTTTAACACTAAAGGATTTGGTATAGAAGTTTGTGATACAATTGAATATTATATAACTATTTTTTATTGTCTTATATTTGGTTGGTTTGGGTTGGGGTTTTTGTTCATTTGCTTTTACTTTGAATTGTGCTTTCCGTACTGGGTATCCAATGTGAAGTTTTCATTTTACCGCTTGAAACAATCATAGTAAATATGGAAAGCATGTAATAATAAACCTAATTATTTATGGTTCTTTTACCCCCATCTCCTCTACAAGACATAGATGCATAAACATAAAGCTAGGATTTATGACTCAGGACCTGAGGGACCATTCCTGTGCTGTCCTTGAAGGCACTGCTCATGGGAAGCAATGCAAGCATATTGATAGTTTTAATTGAAGTCCTTTTTTAGCCTTCAAAACACTTGCTTATACGTGGCCATCACAACAGTAAAAAAATAATAGTGAACCAAATTCTTACAATAGAGAATTGGATTTAGTTAAAAATAAGGCTTTATGAGTAAACTTTTTTCCTGAAGCAAAATACAACTAATAGAAAACTATACCAAATTATTATGCTTTTCTTCAAAATTTCACCTCGTTATAGAGAGAGGTTGTCCATAAGAATCTTTCTTTAACATTCATCATCCATTCAACAAGATTCCTCTACATTTTTATGTATCTTGGGTGTTTACACTGTTAAGTACAATACTATGCAATTATTTTTTGGACATAATCATTCAAAACTCAACTCCCTCTTGAAATTGTCCAAAAATGAAATAGCAACCACATCACAATATCACAAAAAGTGGAGGTTTTTCTAAGATGACAACTTAATGATTGGCTTTGGCTGCTAAAACAGTCCTGTGACTTGTGATTGATTTCAAAGCAAATGGTTGGTGATCAGTCCCTATTCTTTCAGACCTTTCCTGTCATGCTCACATTCATTTGTACTCTCAGCTATTCTTAACACTAGTGTTGATTATCTGAAAAAAATTCTTTTTAACCACTCTAAAATAATTTATGTTTCTACAACAATGAGTGTAATTGAAAATTACAGCACATTATTCGCAGCTCAAAATATCTCTACCAAATGGGATACCCACAATGTGATGAAGTACAAGTACACAGAAATTTGAGAGACAAGACTTCAGTCTTCCTGTGAAGAAGAATTAAAGATTAAAATGGGATGGACTTGGGTGATCAAGTTAGGTTAGGGTGACAGGGTGGTGAAAAAATTTTAATAAATTTTAAAAATTATAAATTTAGTTGTCAAATATGCTATAGGAGGGTAGAGTTGACATGTATTTTATCCACATTGGATGTCTGGAGCCTAACACACAGTAGCCATTCAATAAATATTTGTTGAATTTTGTAAGGAAAGAGCATGAGCTGGAAGGCAGGTATAATGACCAAAAGAGGGAAATCTCTAAAACTATAGAAGTTCTCATTTCAGTACGTTGCTAATAAAGACACAAGAACATTTTAGTTTTGCTTTGTACTTTGTGCTTTTGAAAGTATCTCTACCTACAGTATCTCTTCTGACCTTTGGACCCTTCTGAGTGAACACAAGTGAAAAATCCAGTTTCTACATGCCTGACTTTATCAGGATTCCAAGTTTTGACAACTTTGTCACTCTTGTAGCTTAGGTGGTGATGGATATAGTAGGGAAATGAGGCTGGTCTGGGAAGCGATTCATTATTTTTACTTTAACCATAAAACCAAAAATAGTCTATCTTACTGCAGATAGCTCTGAAGTGCCGTAACAAAACGTATCATCCCTTCCAAATTCCTTCTTAGTCTGCCCTCTCCAGGCAGGCAATGAAATGCAGATGAAATGGCATAAATTATTCACCCTGGGTTATTAGGAGAGTGATTCCTTATAAAAACTCAGCAATGTAAAGGTACAACTGCAAATATTTACTTTTTTAAAGAATAAGATAAATTTGGTTTACAAACTTTGGACATTAAATAAGTCTTGTGTGAAAAGAAGCAAGTCTAGGGAGCCTGCTGGAAATATTTCACCAGATGGGCTCCTAGCTCCTGGATTCAAAACTGACAGCCTATTTAGGTGGGCTTTAAATTTAACATGCAAAGAATTTGCCAGATACCCTGTGCCCTCCAAACAGTCAGGACTTGCTTCCAGTTTTGAATAAACACTAAATAACAATTCTATCAAAAAAGAACAGGGAACATCGATTAAAGACATCTGGTGAGCGACAAATGTATCTAAATGTAGAACATCCAAAAGAATTCTATGTCAAATAGAGGGCAATTTCATCAAGAAAATAACAAATTCAATTGAGTAGACAGTATCTTGAATCTCTCCAAACTGGTAGGAAGAAAATGATTCAGTACACCGGGAAATTGGGAATTTAATACAAAAGACTACAAAATACTTTAGAGTTCAATACACTAGAGAATTATTAATGAAGAAGAAATTAAAATGTATCCAGTTCATTCTCCAGATGAGAAGATTTATCAAAATTCATGAGTTTGGAAAATAACAACAGAGACATCGTAAGGAAAGTTACTTGAAAAAAGTTTTAAGTAGCCCCAATTTTTAAAATACACTATTACTACAGAAATTTTTACATTCTGTCCTCTTGTCTGTACCTTTTCTTTCCTCTCCTAATGAGCCAAAAAGCAATGGGACAGTGGGCATTTGTAGAGGGAATGAGGGTGGCTCAGACAGGGCTGAAATTTACAAACGTTCAAAAAGTTGGCTCCACTGGTAAGTCCATACATAGGACAAGGTACTTTAGAGATTTGTGTCATTGAATTGAATGTTAAGAACAAACTAAGAATAGTGAGGGAAGAAGAAAATAGTTTTGAGTAAAATTAAAATTAGTCCCTAGGTCTATGAAGAGATTAGAGCCTCAAAAATCATCATTAAGAGTTCCTTTAACATAAAATCTAGAAGATGTGAAATGAACAGAAAGATGTTAACCAGATCATTTTCAGTGTTATCTAATTGAGAGAATATGCAGATTCTAGAATACTGGTCACCACCTTTGGGGCTTAAATATCAAAGAGACTTAATAAAATCATCCCTTAAGAATATCAAACTCTCTGTTACGGACTGTTTGTGTCCCTTCCCTTCATATGTTGAAGCCCTAATCTCTAATGTGACAGTATTTGGAGGTGGGGCCTTTGGGAGGTAGTCAGGGTTAAATGAGATCATGAAGGTAGGGTCCTCATGATGGGATTGGTGATCTTATAAGGAGAGGTTTCAGAGAGTTTGCTCTCTCTTTCTGCCATGTGAGGACCCGTTGAGAAGGTGATTGCTGCAAGCCATCGTCAAGCCTTCTAATCAGTCCTTACCAGGAACCGAATTCGCTGGCACCTTGATCTTGGACTCCCTGCCTGCCAGAACTGTGATAAAGTGAATTTCTGTTTAAGCAACCTAGTCTATGGTATTTTGCTGTGGTAGCCCAAGATGACTAATATACTCTCCTTTGCCCCAAGGCCTTTGTTTTATATTTATTTGGGAACTGGTCTTCAATTCAATTTATGAATGAGTACAACATGACCTAGAAGCATAGAAACTCATAACTGGTAGGAAACAGAACTCTCACCTATTTTAACCATCCATCTTATGCTCGAATTTTTTACATGAGATGGAAATCAGCTAAATGATCTGGCAAGCTACACTGGAACCCCTCTCCCAAGGAGAATTCACTAAATAAGGTAATTATTTAAAGATGGTCTTTTTCAGAGAGTAGAAAGATGGTTGCTGGGAAGGGTAGTGAGGAGAGGGGTGGATAAGTGGGGATTGTTAATGGGTGCAAAAATATAGTTAGATAGAATGAACAATATTTCATAGCACCACAAAGTGACTATAATCAACAATAAGTTAGGGTATACTTTGAAATAACTAAAAGAGTAGAATTGCAAAGATCCTAACACAAAAAAATAATAAATGCCTGAGGTGACAGATGCCCCAATTACTCTGATTTGATTAATTCGCAATGTATGCTTGTATCGAAACACAACATGCATGCTATAAAGATATGCAACTGTTATGTACCTATAATAATTAAAAATTTTAAAAATTAAAAAAAATAAAGATGGTCTTTTTCTCCTACTTCTTTATAGGACTTAAATTTTCACAATGACAGATACAAGACCTACAGAGAGGCATGTAGGGA
The DNA here is from genome assembly GCA_004363605.1 of Indri indri. NCBI lineage: Eukaryota > Metazoa > Chordata > Mammalia > Primates > Indriidae > Indri > Indri indri. The sequence continues at coordinate 18,244 of RJWJ010020858.1, read as the reverse complement.
GGAACAGAAACTGTTTTAACATTTAGAATATTCCCTTTGAATTTTCAAATGTCATAATGCCAAAGAAAAACATCCTCAGATTCTAAATAAAATTAATTCTTTAAATTTTCTTCATCAAGAATAGGCAACATCTACTTCTAACTGTACAATTTTGGATTCTGTTATTGGCAAAGACTTAAGTGGTAGGGGGTGGCATGCTTAGACCTGTGCAAAATAAATTTTTGAAGACTTAAAGTGACAACTTCTAACTAGGCAAAAAATCTGGCTCTTTGTTTTCTGATAAACAGTAACTCCTGTTCAGAGTCATTTAATTAAGGGAAAGCACTTTCTTTATGCCATTGGATTTTCAAGAAGCTAGGAAGCAGCGAAATGAGAGCTGTAATGTTTACATTTGGACAAGTGTAAGCAACTCAGGTTCTCTTAATCTGGAAGCTTGAGCCTCTCCACCTAGATGAAAAATTTTGCATTAAACAAATGCAAATAGGAAATCTCCTAGCATCATGAAGTATGTGCAGTTCCTTAAAGTCACCTCTCAGTTAATCATTTGCTTTTAGAATGTTTTCCTCCAAGAACAGGGGAATGTTTAATGATATATTTTTAATTATCCAAAATATTCTCCCTTTTGCCTTTACACATTTTTTTCTCATATCGCATGTCTCAGAAATTCAGTAAAAGAAGGGAACATTATATAATAGTTTGTTTTTATATGTAATTTATAATAAGAAAACTCAATAACCGAAAGATGTATTTACAGTTTGGTAATTTGTATGCAGGTCACTTCCTATGACAATGACCAACTTTGTAAGGTGATAAACAGAATTCCAGGCTAAAAGCCAGAGCCCTTTACTCTACGCAATTATCTCCACAACCAAACGCCAACCAGTAAAACAAATGAATTTAAAAATTTCCTCAGAGTTTGTTGAATTTACTTGATTGGTTATAAAACACAGTACTCAGCCCAAGTATGAGCATACCTCTCAGCATACCCTCATTTTTTAAGAAACCCTATTGGGCATACTATACTTTCCTCTCTACATATTCATGTCCCACCCTTAAAAGCTGGACGGTAATTCTATAGAAAGAATGAAAATGGCCTTGGGTCATCAGAATAGAATCACTGGTTGTAACACAAAGCATTCCCACACTAGAGAAATGTGTTTGCATTTGTGTTTTTTTTTGATGCCTTCAAATGAATGTTCCTACGTCAAAACTACATCTGTTTGGATGCCTTTTCCCCTTTGAGTAAATGAACAAAGGGACTCGTTTTCAGAGCTTGCCTGATGGAAATTAACAGTCTGCTTCCATCCTTGCCTTTTGTAGCTTCCTTTGAGTTGCTCCATTTGATTATGCTTTCTTTCATAAGTTAATCGAAATCTAAAAATTTTCATGAATTTGGTACCTTAAGAATACTAAGTAATTGGAAAGAAGGCTTCATCAGGGCTCTGAGGATGTTCACTTAAAAATGTTTAAAAGGAAGATTAAAGGAGAGATTATAGACATATGCCAGGGTAGAAAGCTCGTGGAAGGGATGAACTTTCAGAATGTGACCAGTTAAAGTGCCTAATGACATAAGTTCAATTTATGTTTTCAGACTTGCCCAGAAAGTTTCATATTCAAGGCATAAATTTGTCCAATTTCATCTTTTAATCAGATATTTTCTGTATGCATTAAAAAATCAGGGAATTTAACGTCATGCCAGTAGGCTTATATGAAGGAATGATAAAGCGTGTAAACTGGCTGAAAGAGAACTCTCATCAAATGCCAACCAGGCCACAGAGACAAGTCGTCATTTGTTAACAAGCTGCATACAGCCAGAGAGCTGAAAGTCAACCAAAGGTTTCTCACAAGCCTAATCATGATACCACAGTATTAAAATCCAAAGTAAACACTAAAAAGTTATACGTACACGTTTTTAGAAAAGAAAGGAAAACAAGAGGTACTTACACTTTTGCTCCGAGAAAGTGAATCACAGGTATTTCTTTTCATCGTGGCGTTTTATGTAATTCAAACGGGCACTAGTTGCTTCCAACGTCAATGCTGTCACTGCAACAATTATCCACTCAAAAGCCAACTGGAATGCTGAAAAGAAAGGAAAGGAAATGTTTAATCAAGTATATGATTAACACATGCACTTTGAAATGCTGTCTTAGACTAGGACAGTGATTCTTAAATAATTCACCAGAACAGGCTAAAATGGTATTGTGTTTAAAGCAATAAAAGTACACACAAGCGACATTTCCAAAACAACTTTTCTTAAATGTAAGTTAGAGATTTCAAGCGCCATCTGTCTTCCATTAAATATTCAAGTCTATATTTTTAGTGGCTGAAAAAAAATACGTATGGTAACCATAACCTACATGTATGAAATGATGCAAACTGAATTGTGTATATGTTGATTCTCACTACAGACCCCTCAATTTTTCACTAAGGGGTCACTAAGGTAGCTTTACCACTGGGGGAATCATATCTGTATCTGAAGGAAGGAGCCCTCTGAGCACTGTACCTTGGCCTCTTGTTTCATTAGTAACAATACACAGTACACTGGAGCCAATCCAGTGACTTTAAAGTAAATTTAGTGAGCTCTCCTACTTTTAATTCAAAGAGGTTATAAGGAATGCTTGAGAGAAGTGGAAGGGAAACAGTTTACCTCATTAAGCAATCACAGTCATTTCGCAGACAATTCCAGAGTAATTGCCACTTAAATGATATCAATAACCTCATTACCTAACTTTCACTTTCTACTAGACACTAGAAAGGAGAGTCTCTGTTTTGAGTTTTGAGGAAAGAACAAATCGAGTAACTATATGCGTTGTGTTCATTTCTGATATTTTGCCACATCTGGACATCACTTGCATATTCATAAGGTATATTTGCATGTGGGCTGAAATGCCTTTTGAAAAAGAATTTACCAACAGGGGAAGGGGATTAGGCAAACAAATTTAACCAAAACACAAAACTCTGACATTGTAGGTGTAGGTGGATGCTAACGATAACATGTAGTTCTATCATTTGGGTTTGTTCTAAGTTTCTCAGAAAACTTGTGTCTGAAGTTTAGGGAAAAGAGTAATAGTGATCAAGGTCTATAGGAGCTGGTTTTGCTAAAATGATTGAAAGATATCAAAGTACAAAGTACTGTGAATTATACATTTTAAAAATAAATACAACAAAATAACTATATACACTTCTGAAAAAAAAAAAACATACAAAATCGGTAAAGCCTGCAGGGAACACAGTATCAGCTGACGGCTGGCCCAGTAAGAGGCCAGCCACCAGCAGCAGAACCCAGGGCCCTACACCAGTGGAGAGGGACCTTCACCAAGCTCTCCAGCAATCTGCAATGGCATTTTCTCAAGGCTGAAAAGACTTCTTTGGGATATATGTGAGGCAGCCCCTCAAGGTTTCTAAAAATAAAAGGAAGATAGTTTTAGGGAGGTCAGAGGTCCCACAACAGCAAGGTGCAGCTAGAAACAGAGAAATGAAGTTTATTATCACTAGGAATGTCTCAAGAAGCAACTTGGGGATCTAGATAACTGCTATAGGAAGCTTACACATTATCAGAGAAAAACTCATTCAAAATACTTAATTATTCATTTAGTATTTAACAAATAGCTTTAGGAATAACCATGGAATAGTTGCCCCTCATTGGCTACTGACAGGAAGGTAAGAAATCAGTCAAATCAGACAAATAATGGATTTGACCTAATAAAGTTTGCTGAATTAAGCAGGTTTTCAGTGAATTTGCCTTGAAATCATTTGAAGAGCACCATTAAGAGATACTCTCCCATAGGAATTTAGAACCTATAGAAATTTGAATAGGCAAATGGATTTAATTGAAAACTGGCTGCTAATGGGATGGCCTTTCCCAGCCTGTATACCCAGGAGGCAGCCTGGCCTCCCTAAAAGAGTATGGACCTTGGAACCAAATGGGTGTAGGTTAGAATTTCAGCTCTCCACTGGTATTCTGTGTAGCTTTAGGTAACTTATTTGACCTCTCTCAGCTTTTTCCAGATCTGCAAAAGGGAAATAATAATACACATGTGTGTTTTGAGCTTAATTGAGGTAATGTACATAGATAAAGTAGTATCTAGGAGAATACTTGGCACATAGGAGATGCTTGACTCACAACAGCCATCATCATCATTACTTCCTTTTTCTTCTCTTAGTATCAAGTGGCAAGTAACAACTATTCTTATTTTTTCTCCTAAAAGTGCTAAACTCCATCAAATAAAACATACTTAGGCAAATACACTTTCAACTAAGTAGTATGAATAATGTACCAGTTAGGGTCCCAGGAATAAACAGACGGCATACTCATATTAGGATCATTTAAGGAGGGTTTAATAAAAAGACTGAGAAGATGTGGGCAGGGTAGAGGAATCCACAAAGAATGATACAGTACCTGGAGCTATAATAGCAATGGTGGAGTTTTTACCCCACTAGACCCAAAGGGACAAGTAGAGGTTGCCAATGCCTAAGAGGGGACAGTTATATAGAGTGGGCTGCCTTGAAAAGTGAGGTTGCTCTTGGGACACAGTTAGCCTCAGGTGACTTTGAAAGCAAGGTGATGAGGAGATACACACAATCTCATCTTCCTCTCTCCCTCTGATCTCCTGCCAGGACTCCCCACTGGCCAAATGCAACTGAGCTGGAGGGCAAAGGAGAATGATGTGCATCTCGCTGGTCAGTCTTCCAGGGCAAAAAGCCTCCTAGGGTACGGCAGGGAGGAGAGTGGAAATGGATGGGAAATGGAAGATGTGCTACACAAATCTGTTCTGCAGTCTATGGAGAGGATTGCATTTTTCTGCCACATCATTCATCCCAAAAATATCTACCATTTATCTTTAATCCTTCCAATAACCCTATGAGGTAGATATTATTAATCTATTATCCTGACTGCACAAAAGAGGAAATCAGCTCCAAGAAGTGAAGTAAATTGCCCAGGAAATAGCAGAATGAACATTCCAACGTGATGTGTCTGCCTGTAACGTCCATGTTTTTGTCTACTCTGCCACACTGCTTTGATGCTCATGGCATGAACCAATGCATTGTAATTATCAACAATTACAACCTCTGCAAATGCCAAAGCTGTACCTAAACCAAAGAAGGTTTGATAAAAACATTTACTCTCAGAAAGGCAGTTATCTTAATTCCTAGAAGTTCCTCCCTCAGCAAAGATAATGCAATGAAACAGCAAAAAAGCTTTCTCCCTCCGGGTACACTAAAAAGAAACCAGAAGAGAGGACGCTCACAGGAGTTTCCACATACAAGTTAACTGGGAAGAAGGAAGAGTCAGCTCCTGTAGGGAGAGCACTTTAGAAATATTAATAAAAGTGAAGAGTGGAGGTAGGTAAGATAGATGGTGCTGAAATATTCAGATTCAGAATCTAAGCTGGCACACTTGTATAACTTTTCCTGCTTTGATGCAAGGATAAGGGAGTTAAGACAGGTTGTTTCCTAGAGATTAAGGGTTTATACAGTAGAAAAAGCCCTGAACTGGTCATCAGAAGAAATAAGTTCTACTTTCCTCACTATGTCATATACGCAAGCTGCATGGTATTAGAAAGTCCCTTCTCTTTTCCCTTCTACCAGTTGCTTGCTTCTCTGCAAAGTGGAGATAACACTATCTCCACAACCCACCTCATAGGCTTGTGGGGATTAATTAGATAAAATCACAGGAAGTTTTCTGGAAACTTTTAAGTTCCCTGCAAATATAATTCTATTCATTGAAACAACAAATGCACCAATACATGATGACACCCTTAAATATAAGAGTGAAAAAGGCTTCCAATTGTCTACAAATATGAGAGGCTCAATTGGACAAGAAATGTTTTATATTTTTCAGAAGGATGTTCTATTCTTCCCCTCTTTGGGAACTAATATTTTTTTCTTCTGCACAGTAAGTTTATATGGTAACTGCTGAATTATAAAGCCACTCAGATGCATTCATTTTTAAAAAGTTTATTGAGCACCTCATATGTGCCAGGTACTGTACTAAGCTCTTGGATAAACACCAAACTTTCTTGATTCAGGGGGAAAGAATTATTTGGGTGCAGTCACCTACGAATGATCAAAGGGTAACCAATTACATATGTCTCCAACATAATGTCACCTCCAACTCATCAAATGATAGATTTTTCTGGGGTTGTATAAAATAGACATCAAAGTGAAAGCAAAATTGGCAGTCTCTTCCCTTGATTAGATTCTAATGTAAATGAAGAATAAGGCCATGTGTAGTAGCTCACGTCTATTATCCCAGCACTTTAGGAAGATCACTTGAGTCCAGCAGTTTGAGACCAGCCTGGGTAACATAGCCAGACCCCATCTCTACAAAATAATGTAAAAGTTAACTGGGTGTGGTGGTACACACCTGTAGTCCCAGCTACTTGAGAGGCTGAGGCAGGAGGATCCCTTGTGCCCAGGAGTTTGAGGCTGCAGTGAGCTATCTGATCATGTCACTGCACTCCCGCCTGTGTAACAGAGAGATCCTGCCTCTGAGAAAAAATTAAAAATAAAAAAAAAGATGTACATGTGGCACATATAAAAAGGGAACTTTGATTACTATAAAAGCCAACACCACAGAAATACAGTAAAAATAGGCTCAATTTATCAAGGCTTACCCATCAACGTATCTGCAGACAAGAAATTAAGAGGAGGCAACACAAGAACTAAATATTCAATAACTTGATAGAAAAGAAGCACAGAAAGAGGGAAAAACAGATTTTTTTACAGGACAGTTTGAATTACTGCCTTAGGCTCTTAAATGACCAGTAATTTGCCCTCCACATATATGAGGTAGATAACTTGGGCATTTGCTTCTGTTGGCCCTCTGCTAAATCTGTGGAAGGAAAAAAGAAAGAAAGTGCCTGACATCTCTTCATACCTTCTAAAATTGTGAATTAAGAGAAAGAACTCCTTAGTCTAGATCTAAAGATGACAACAGAGTTTCCTGCTATTTACATCCTCTCTCTTTTCTCCAGGTGTCTGTGCAGGCTGTCCCTTATCTGAGCTTCTGCTAGGGGTTACAGAATCTGAGATCTAGAAAAAGATCTGGCACAACACAGTAATTAGATTGAGCCCCTGTAACTCATGCCCAGTGCTCTGTCCAGCTGATGATACTGACCTGCACATGGTTTTCCTAAAACTAGCTTCATAGGTCAACCCAGATGTACTTCGTAGTTTGCCCAGCATAGTTTAAAAACTTGGTTCTTGCCAAAGTCAGTGAAATCTACTTGTAACCATAAGCACAGTCCTGTACAATCAGGTTGCAGCTTGTGTTCGGTACAGACCCCCTCCCCCCAGTGACCTCCTCAGGGGCCTCGTAGGTGCTAGAGTGATGTGGTTCAACTAGGAGTCAGGTGATCTGTGATTTACATGTTAAATCTGACTTTATCTCACACTCTGGACCCCAACACTGTCTCTCCATTCTAGTTAGGCTGGTCCAATCTCTCCAACACCTCTGACAGGTTCATTTCTGCTTCCTAGCCCTAAATTCATGCTCTTACACATTGTTCTTTCCTTCATTTTTCTGAACTTTTTCTATTCTTTGACTCTAGCAAAAGTCCTTCCTTCTAATAACTTCCCCTGCTGCTCCAAGACAAATAGGTTTCTACTTTGTCTGAATTCCAACAACAAAGGATATATATATTGCACCACAAAATCATCTACTATCCAACATCTTTTGACTAACTGTTTTATGGGTTTAATATTTGCTTCTTTGACTGGGGGTTGAATAAGGTACATTGTAAGGCCTCTTCCATACTGCAATTTGTATGATTATAAAATACAAATTCATTAACACTGAGAGAAATTCGTTATCATTCTTTTGCCATTTCCATAGTGTTTGACATAATGTACACTTAATAACCACTTACTAAAATATATTAAAAATTAGAGGTATAAATACATAAGAAAAACAGGAGCATTATAAGTAATAACTAGAAATTTTTCAAAGTTATACATAAAATTATAGCAAAATGTGGAAAATAATCTATTTATCAATGAAAATTAAAATGTCAAAGTTTCTGTTTGTCTCACCAATGAATTAGCACAGTTTTGTTCTTTTAAAATAAAATATTTGATAATGGTATATATATAATTAAATATGCATTTTATATATTGTTGAGTAGCTTTCAAAAATGACATAAGCTTTTGGAAAGAAATTCAATAATGAGTACCGAAAGCTTTAATGGTGTTATATACTTTTATATAATAATTCAGGAAGTAACCTGAAATATAGAAAGTGCTTTGTATGCAAAAGCATTCTGAGCAGTGTTACTTATAATAATGAAAATTTGGGAACAAGTTAGATCTTCAATTGTAAGGGAGTAGCAAAACGAAATACGAGAAACCTCATGATATAGTATGCAGTTAAAAATATATTTCATAAGATATTTTTATTACATGAGAAAATACTTATGTTATAATGTTAAATGAAAAAAGGATTAAAGTTGTATATATAGTATGCTACTGTATAATTAAGTTATGCACACAGAAAAGACTCAAAAGAAATTTAATAAAATACTAGTAGTTGTATTTAGGTACTGTATCTTGTTTCTACATTTCTTGGCTTCTCAAATTTTCTCCATCTCTTTCTATTGGTACTTCAGAGAATAAACAGAAGTGTTGGCTTTTGTTTATATGATTGTTTGTGGTGGGGGTGAGTTGTTAGTTTTCTTGCTCCTCATTTGTTTGTTTTTGAGTGTTCAAGTTTACTATTTCAAACCTAGTGCAAGACTTTGTCTTTGGGGAATCTACAGACTGGGAAAAAAGGCTTAGTTAGGAAGGAGATGGCCAACATTAACTTCTCTCTCCCTGACTCTGCTATTTCCATCCTCCATTTGGGTGTCAATTGACTTTTTCTTTTGGACCTAGTAATGGTGTCTATGAAAAGAAAATCTTTAGGTTCCACTTCACCTAGAAAATCAATCAGTTACTGAGGTCTCCCTGCTGTGCTAGTTTCTGGGAACGCAAAATGCATGGAAAACAGACAAATGTAAATAAAGAAATGAATCAGCAAGTAAGAAATTTGGGTTTTATAGGACCAACAGGAGCTCTATGTTTTCATATTACTATAAGCTGGAAAAAACGCAAAATGAGAGGAAAATTCTGATACAATTTGCAACAGAAATATTCAGAAAATAATATATTAACAGAGTTCTTTACCTAGGTTTAGCTTCAGCAAGCTTTGTACCCTTTCAACTGTTCGAGCCTCTTAATGTCTCCCTGAAAATTTCATCAATAATTGTGCTCCAGCATCATTCCTCACCCCAGCTCACTCCCCCTCACGTGCTTTCCTCCTGTCTGAGAAGTTGAGGTGTTTCCCCTCCCATGTGGAGCTGTGTCTTCTACCTTCTCTTATCTTCCCTTCTCCTATCAGCCCTAACTTTAACTGGTTCTCTCCCCTTAAGCTCTAAATATTCTCTTGAGAGTCTCTCCCCTTGTAAAAAGAAAATTGTCCTTATAACCGTATGTTCTCTCTCCTCCACATATTATTGTCTTCCTCTTCACAATCAAGTTCTTTGAGAGAATTGTCTATTAGCTTTCTTCACTTCTTTATTCCCACCTTCTACCCCTCAACCCAATGCAACCTAGTTTTACTCCTTCTACATTTAAACTTTTTCTAAATATCCTAGACCTCTGTGTCACCAAATCTAACAAACTCTTCACAAATTCTCTGTCTAGAACTTTCTACCAAACATTGTTCCTTCCAGAAGCTCTCTCTCCTCTGTCTTCTATGATATCTCTCTCTGCTGGTGCTTCATCTGATTGCTTGACTTCTTTCTACTTCACGGGGTTGTCTTCTCTTGTTCACCTCTAAAATGTGGTGATACCATTGCTCTCACTCTTTATCGGTGCTTCCTAAACATAGCTGCATAACAAAATTAGCCAGGGAATGCTATAAAATGCAAATTGCTGACTCTCCACTATGAGTCAGAACTTCCAGGAGAGGTAGCCAGGAATCTACTTTGGATCAATTCCCCAGACAATAACTATGAAGCATGCAGAGCACCACACTGTTTATTGGCAATTGGGAGCCTCTGTTCTACGTTACATTTCTTGATAATTCACTAGTTTTCACTGCTTTAGTTCTTACCTCCATATCCTTGGTCTTGACTTTTCCCTCTTCCTCTTCCCCATATCCACACCCTTCTTTCTTTACATGGCTGCTCCTGCTTCAAGACTTAACTCAGGTGACATCTCCTCCTGGAAGAGTTTCCTGATTCTCTCAACATCTCAGCCCACCCCCACTGCCAGCCTGAACCAATGTCCCTTTTCTCTCATTCCATAATGCCTCCTGAATGCCTACAACAGTATATATTTGCCAAATTACATCAAAACGATCTGTTTCCCTGTGTGTCACTGCTGCCTCCACCCAGGATTCTAAGTTCCTTGAAGTTAGAAAAGATTCCATATTTATATATGCAATCACAACATAAAATATGTTTGGTAAATGTTTACTAAATTCTGTTGAATGGAACTGTTTCCCTAGACTAGAATTATGAGAAGGAAAGCACATTTTGTCTCTAGAATGAAAAGAACCAAATATTTTACTTTGTAGTTTATGATCATATAAAACCATCATCCCATTCCCTTCTCTTCCCCCCAAAAATGATAACAGCAATCCTTCTTACTAATTCATTCACCAGACATTTACTAGGCACTTGTGGTATGCAATGAACTATGCCAGGGGTCCAAGGATGCAGAGATAAATATGATAAAAATCTCTCCCCATGAGGAGCTGGAAGTCTAGTGGGAGAGAGAGCCAAATAACACAATGCACTAAGTGCTCTGACGGAAGCTCAGAATAGCTGGTGTGGGACCCCCGAGGAGGCAGTAAGTGATTCATACACCTAATGGCTTCAAAGCCCGTTCTGAGTTATTCTGCTCTTGTGAACACTTCACTTTAAGTTATTCAAATGTCATTTCATATACTGATGTTTTTTCCCAAGTAGAGGGAAAGGAACATGAAAGTAGAGAGTGACAGTTCCTTTCATCTCTTTTGTGCATCTGGTCAGACCTTCGTCGCTACTGAAGAGGTGGCTGTAGAACTCCACACCCAGCAAGGGTGCTGTAAATGCCCACTGAATGAATAATGTGCAGGCGGTCACACTTACATAAGAGAACCAAGCCACTTTGGACGTCAGTACAAATTTATTATAGAATAATAGACATTTTAGAAAATAAAAGTAGATCATTTGCCTCCCAAAGTAGCCTAGTTCTTCACTCCCAAGGGTGTGGAAATGCCAGAGTGCCCACTCTTTCAACACTCACCTTGACCAGTATTTCAAAATGGTACAGCTGAGTCATTTAGCGGTAACTCAATTACTTTCCCTTCCAGGATTCCATGCTTTATGGCCTTTCCCCCCCACCTGAAATAATTTCAGCTCTCTAAAACACAACTTTTCACCCTAAATAAAAGGCCAGGGTGCTTTCAATTAATCTCTCACAAATGTAGGGTCTGTTGCTTGATAATACCTTGCTTTGGTTTTAGCTTCCTGCTGCAGAAAAGAAAGTTACAATAAAAGATTCCTTTCAAAAACTTTCCTAGCCATACTCCCTCCCACTGCCTCATTATGGTGCCCTTCCAGCCTGGGCGGTGGGAGGTGTCTAGAGCAGTTTTGTTCTGTGAATCATAGGACAGCTCAGTGTGTAGTCTGCTGGCCTGAGGCCCAATATGGAAGGAGCCTCTGGGATGTGTCATCATCAACTAAGTTATAACAGACCCATTGAGAGCCTCGGGATAAAAATCCCTGAGTCACCATGAGGAAAAACAAAACGATACTAAGACGATCCCCATAGAATCTCTGGTCCAAGCTGCTCACTACCCACAAAGAAGGGTGAAGTTCATTGAGGCATTGAGGCTTTTCTCTTTTTCAACATTTTTCTGTCCCATATCACATTAAAGTTTGTCATTTGGATACTTTTAAATTTGAGAAATGTTAGAGTGGCATTCGATTGAAGGTTTTGGAATGCACACACAGACTATAGTCTACAAATGATAATCTTTACTTTCCATTGTGAAATCAGCTCAGTTCTAAATTATGAACTATTTTGCCTCTCTAGCTAAAACCAGAAAAGCACTAGTAAATAGAAAGACAGACAGACAGATAGAGATAGCTGAGAGGGAGGGAGGCAAGAGAGAGGGTGGGAGGGGAAGAGGGAGAGGGAGAGAGAGAGAGAAAGAGAGAGAGAGAGATTAAGAGAATTTATATCATACATCCTGCATTCTATTATGTATAGCTTTCTCAATCTGAACTATAGAAGCAAAATGATCACCTCTAAATAATTATCCTTTCAGAAGTCCTTTTTTTTACTAACATACCCCTTTGTTCTTTAGTTTCTTCAATTTATCAATCAGCAGTGAATCCTAATTTTTATATTTTCCTGAAAAATCTACATTGTGAACAGCTTCCTTAAGAAAAATTGCAATTGAATTATATTTCAAGACCTAATAATACTATTGGTTTAGATTATTTGGGACACAATGAGAATTAAGAAAATAAACCAGAATTAAGGAAAAGATAAAAGAGACAAAAGAAGTTGATAGAACATCATACAGATTGTACTTAAGGCAGGTGCATAAAAGTTGTTCTAATGAGACTTCAGTAGAACAACTTTTATCCTAGCACCAAGTAACTCAGAAAGTACCCTCAAGCTATCATTTCTCCCTGATTAACAATTGCTACCCAAGGAGACATTGCCTACAGACTATACAAACAGAAGAAAAGCAAGGCATAAATGAAGAAATTCAATGTTAATTAAAAGAAACATAAACAAGGAAAGTAACACAACCAAGAAACCAAAAACTAGTACAAACTCAAACCTATTAATTCTCTGCCTCTTAGGAAGCAACAACCCATTAGCATCCTTGAAGAGAATGAGCCCACTGTGATGGCATCATTAACACCCACGGATTGAAAACTGTACATGCCTCTTAGTCTGGAGCAAATTTTTAATCAATGGTAAAAAGCAGTTTTTAAAAATTAAGAATAAAATGACAGCAGAAAAGAAGTTAGACAAAGAATTTAGATTTTTTTTCAAGAGTTTTATTATTTTACCAGTTTGTTATGGGCATTAAAGGTAATAAGCAACAAAGTCCAGATCTAGTAAGTCATAAATTATAATGCTCTTCTGCCATGAGACAGTCATCTTCAACATACTCTTTTTATTTCATATTCATTGTATATGTGGTAGATAAAATCAGCTCAGCCCCTTTAGTAGAGTACCCTTTTTTTTTTAAACTGCTTTCATTTTCATGAAGAGATTCTAGCTTACCCCATTCAAAATAAAGAACTTTAAGATAACCCATAAAGAAGGGCAATTTACATGAGAGATGTTGATTTGGAGATGAAGGGGAAAGAAAAATTAATTAGTGGAATATTGTGAGTTTTAGGATCAGTTATAACTGGATTCAAATTCTGTTTTGGCCATCTCCTAATTTTGTGGCCAAGAGGAATTACTTAACCCTTTTGAATGTCAACTTCATGGTCAATATAAATATAGATATTCAAACTCACACTACAGGGTTACTGTGCAGACTAAACGATGAACCTCTATGTCAGCACATACTAAGCTACTAGGCACTGTTCCCAGCTCAAAGAAGGTGCTCCTGAAATGTTACCTTCATGTTATGATGTCCTCTGAAGCATCTTTAATGCCAAGGGCCTCAAGGAGCTCTAAGAATCAAGGACAATTACAGTTATAATTACTCTTTCAAATTGGAGGACAGGGGACCTCAACATTTATTGTACAACCTATTGGTGGTATAGGTAAGAGCCTTGAATTATGGTTTACCTTTCTCAACCTACCTTGCCTGCAAGCAAGCATTGAGGTTTTTAGGAAACTCAGTTTTTACTAATGCTGCAAAACTATTTCATCAAAAATGTACTCTTCCCAGAATTCTTCTGCCATTACACTGCCGCAGAAGGAGAGGAGCCTTTCCTAATTCTAGGGACACGTAAGTGTGGAACAAGATTTAATGTTTCATTTCTGTGTCCAGGCCTAAGCTTTTCCACAGCCATCAGTAAGGCCAAAGGAACATTTCAAACCTTCCACCAGAGGTTTGAAATCCTTTTCATGCTGATGCTTCCTTCTTCAAGGACTCATCGAATAAGCATCAAAATGAACCCTATCACTTTTCCAGCAAGAAGCTAATTGTTAACACCCACGCTCAGCTGCCAGCAGCAGGCAGCTACCAAGTTTCTCAGCAAATTTAAAAGACTCTGAGTATAGAGAGAGAACAAGTGGAGGACCTGACACACAGAAGAAAACTCACCTCGGTCCACCACAGTCCCCATGATTATCCAAATAGCTGTTCAGAGCGTGGTCGCTCTAATTGGAGCCTGTGCTGAATCGTTGCCATTTGTGTGGTACCCATCTGGCACTCGAAATTAGATTTTGTTCCCTCTTCATTCATAACGGTGATGAGGGATGGATGTGGGATTGCACAATAGCAAAACCCCATAAAGATTATTTTGCTAATAGATGAGTTTCTTAGTGAAAATGGAAAACAGACGTTTATTTTCTAAGGATCTGGCTACCTTTTTATTTTTTTTTTTTTTTAATCACCAAAGGGCTTATTAGCTCAATTTTTCAAAGGACAATGACACTTGAGAAGCTGGAGTTCTGTTTTTAAAAATCTCTTTAATTCACGAAGAAGTAATATTCATATAAGCTAAAGCATGTAAGTTGAAAAATAAAACTAAATTAAATGTCTGAAATCGAAGTAGCCAAAGGAAGGAAACTTGGGGTGCAAGAGGTCTTTAAGTTTCCAACCATCTAAACCCTGCCATTATGAAGATGATGTCACACCATACCACACCAAAGATACTGTTATTGACCATATTATTAGAGAAAGAGAGCCCATAACTCCAGCAAGAGTTGGGTTCCAGCTTAGTTAGCAAAGACAGAGAGGTCTGAGTTCCATAAAAGTAATTCCTGTTCTTTGCTTATGCCAAGAGAACAGAACAAAAAAGTATTATTAAACTAGCTTCAGACACTTCGAAAGTGGAGGCAGGAGGAATAGACACTAAATCATTCCAACAGCACCCAGTTGGAAAATGGCACATGAACCAAAGTCCCTTTCACTCCCAACACTATGAGAACAACAATAATTTTATTATTATAATTACAAACATTTACTGGACATTTACTATGTGCCAGGAAATGTTCTAATCACTTAAAATATATTAACTAATGCAATTCCCACAAAATTCTATAAAATAGCTACTATTTAAATATCCAATTTGCAGATGAAGAAATGGAGGCAAAGAAAGATTACATAGCTAGTAAGTTAAAGCCCAGGATATGTAAATTTCCTCCTGGACCCAGAGGCCATTCTGTTTTTTAGGGAAGGGACCAGAAGTCAATGAAGAGGAGAAAAACTGTTCTGTTATACAGCTAAACTTTGAATTAATTGATTATTTACCCCAAAGAAACCATTCTAATCCCTAAAAGAATTAAAGTATTGGTTTTTTTCCCTCCCTCATCAATGGGAACAGTGGCTCTATAGCTAGAAAATTAGCTATGGGAAATAAGAAAAGCTAAATTGTTTCCATATCTGAATTTTAGGGAGGACATTTTGACCTTATTACAGATGACAGTCAACATAAATGTACCAAATTTCCAATATAAGATTGAAATTTCAGTCCATTTATTTCACTCTCCTTGTTCCCAAATTAACTTTGAAGCAACAAAACAAATATAACGTGAGGAAATTCATAGAGGAGTGCCATCAATCTAGGGAATTTCTGTAAGATAGTCCATAGGATCTGGCACATTCATGAGTCCTCACACTCTGGAATATGAGAAGAGTTTAATAGTAAGAAATCTAATATAATTCATTACATTAATAGATCAAGGGAAAAGAGAAATGCACAAACACCTCTATGAATGTCTAAAAAGTATGTGAAAAAACTTAACATTGAGTACTGATTTTTAAGATTTGATAAAACAGGATTACAAGACATACCCTCCTCCGATAGGTAGTTTTGCTTAGTGATGAACAATGAAAGACATTCTCATTAAAGTCAGGAACAGCAGAAGGACACCCACTGTCACCACCCTCAGTTTACAATGTGTTCAAAGTGCTTGCTAATACATCCAATAAAAGTGAGTCATAAATATAGGAAATGATAAGGCAAGTCTACCATTAAGTGAAGATTACAGAACTCTCTACTTGATAGACTCCCCGAAAAAAAGTAAAAAAAAAAAAAAAAAAAAAAAAAAAATTAGAAATTAAAAAAAAAGTTGTGGTTGATTACAAATCAATGTTTTCCCACACACCTACAATTGGAAATGCAAATTGCCCCCCCCCCCACATATACACATAGCCCTAAAAAAGTAGGCACGAAGATTCCTTGGCTTTTGTTTTGTTTGTTTGTTTAAAAAAGTAGAGGGGCTATATAAAAAAATGAATTACAAAACCTTATTGAAGTACATAAAAGGAGAAATAAAAAGAAAGAAATGTTTCTGAAGAGGAAAGTATGTGCAGTTCCAATCACATGCAGTTCCAACCCGAATTATTTATCCATGTATTTGTACTTAAAGATTTTTATAGGCATCTTCACACATACACACAGGCAGAGAAAATAGGATTGTGAGCCCAATGTCCCCAGCACCCAGCTACAAAAACATCAGCACTTTCTCCAAACTTTGCTCCACCCCACAACTGCACTTTCCATCAGCTCCTCCTGCCTGTGTATTTTAAGACATCATATAAATAAACGTGTAAGGATATCCAGAAAATTTCTGGGAGATAATAAAAATGGAGGGATAATTTCTGTAATAATTAAAATAATTGAAACAGGAACCAGAAGAGAATCCAGTAGAACTGAACTGAAACATCAAAGAGATACAACTATATGTAAGAATTTGATATTTGACAAAGTTAACATTTTTTATCAGTGTATACTGCATAGGTTAACTAATCATTGTTTTAGGACAACTTGATAATTATTTTGGGAAAAAACCTAAGACCTACCTTCATATCATGACAGAATGAATTCCAGGGTGAATTCAAGATTTAAAGTGAAAAATGAAGCCATGAAGTACTCAAAGAAAATATATGTGAATATTTCTTTTCTCTAAGGGTGAGGAGGGTCTTTCTAAGCACTATCTATGTCAGACACTCTCCTAATTGCATAAACTAAAACTAAAATGATTTAATTAATTTTAAAATGAAAACATCTACATATCAAAAAAATTTTAAATAGACAATACAAAGTGGAAAAATTCTACATATTTTGTAGATAAAGAGTTACAACACGATTCTCTTAAAAATCAGTAAGAAAAATAAATATGTCCCAGTAGAAAGAGAGACAAAGGCCATGAACAGGCAAATTCACAAAAAATGGACAAATTAAAAATTTAAATTAACACACAGAAAAATCAACCTCACTAGTAAGCAAATAAATAAAAAATAAAATACATACCCTATTTTGTCTATCAGATGACACATCAAAAGAAAAAATAACATCCCATGTTGGAGCACTCATTTATTGCCAGTGGGAATATAATCAGTACAATATTTCTAGACAGGTATTTAGCAAATGTATCAAAAACCTGATAAATATGCGTGCCCTTTGAATCAGCATGACAAAAGGACACACAGATGGATGTGCAAAGATGATGGCCCAAGCATTGTTCATAGTAGTCAAAAAAATGTGAATACCCAACGATAGAGAATTATCTAAATTATTAATAATATTGCTATTAAAATGCAATGGGATATTATGAAACTATTACAGATGATGTAGATGTATACATAAAGATGTTTGTTTATAATAAGCAACTGAGTGAAAAGCACAGGTTACAAAACTGTATGTAGAATATGATCCCATTTCTGTAATATGCCTAAACATGCACAGAAAATAATCTAGAAGGATACACATCAAAATTTAACAGTGTTTAGCTCTGGAATCACTGGTGGTTTTTCTCCTTTTGTTTCTGTGCCTAATTAACATAACTTTTCTATAGTGAATACGGGCTATTTGTGTCATAAAAGTTTTTTAAATACAGAAGATCTATGTAAAGTTATAGCTTTAAATGTAATTTTCAGCTAAAGACCCAACAAAGTTGTAGGAGGAGAGAATGAGGATGGAATTCCTGAGTCAGAATTGGGTGGATGCTTGTCATGTGAAAGATGGATAGCACAGGCCGTCTGTGACTTGATTGGAATAGGAGACCTCAAGTTGTTAACATACATGTCCCAGCTGCTGTGAAATATAAGGTGGGCTTTGAAATT
>RJWJ010020857.1:0-23148 GCA_004363605.1 Indri indri | reverse complement strand
GTATAGAAAAAAATTGTTGAAGATATCTACTAGATTATTATACATTAGTTAACCCTAAGAGGTGGATTATGATTTGTCTTTTCTCCTTTTTTGTTTGTCAAGTTGTCTACATTTTTAAACTTTAAAAAACATCAAAAATTATAATTCTTGTTTTAAAATAAAAGTAAAGGCTGGACGTGGTGGTTCACACCTGTAATCCTAACACTCTGGGAGGCCAAGGCGGGAGGATCGCTTGAGGTCAGGAGTTTGAGACCAGCCTGAACAAGAGCGAGACCCTGTCTCTACTAAAAATAGAAAGAAATTAGCTGGGCGTCATGGTGTGTGCCGGTAGTCTCAGCTACTCCGGAGGCTGAGGCAGGAGGATCGCTTGAGCCCAGGAGTTTGAGGTTGCTGTAAGCTAAGCCGATGCCTCGGCAGTCTAGCCCGGGCAACAGAACGAGACTCTGTCTCAAATAAAATAAAATAAAATAAAAGTAAAGTAAAATATTACAACTAGAGATCACTGTGATTAGAGTGGAAAAAGTTAGGATTGGGTACAGTCTGTGTAAACCACAGGTTATAATCAGGAGGCCCACAGGCGACTTTAAATCAGCTCTTTTGATGACAGATTTCTAGTTTCTCTTGAAAAATCAGAGGTCCTAAAGCACTGGGCTAGGAAGACCAGCTTGCCCAAGACAGCTGCTGCCTACTTCGGATGAAGCCTTCATTCTCTCATTTGCCAAAAGATAGTCATTCAAGTTTTCCACCTGTGCTATAAACAGTACAGCAGGATAAGCCAAAAACATTCTGTAGGGGCTGGACATGTAGCAGTGGAAGATTAGCTGATCCCGATTTTATTTAAATTTTAAAAAGTTTACACTCTTACGGCTGGACTGAAATGACATTACTTGAAATGTATTGGTTATCTGTGGCTAGTAGAATTATAATTGACTTTTTTTTTCTTTTGCATGCTTTTTATGTGTATTTTTCAGGTTTTCTAGAGAAAAAATTAGATTATTTATAATTATAAAAGAAGTTTAACAAAACCATTTTTTTGGCTAGTATCTCCTCCCCTATTCCTTAGTGTCTCTGTAGCTGCAATTGATTAACCAATGAGAACGTGTGACAGAAAAGAAATAATAGCTACACGCACACATTTACAGACAAACGTACCACACACATACACAAAAACAGAATTTATGTTGAAGTACACTGATTCCCATGGGCTTTATTACTTAACTTAAATCCAAAGAGATCACCTCATGCATTTTAGTCTATAAACATGTCCATTTAGAAAAATTCAGACTTAAAAAAGTAGAGAAGGTGGGCACAGTGGCTCACATCTGTAATCCTAACACTCTGGGAGGCCGAGGCCGGAGGATCGCTTGAGGTCAGGAGTTTGAGACCAGCCTGAGAGAGCAAGACCCAGTCTCTACAAGAAATAGAAAAATTAGCCAAGCGTTGTGGTGCGTGCCTGTAGTCCCAGCTACTGGGGAGGCTGAGGCAGGAGGATTACTTGAGCCCAGGAGTTTGAGGTTGCAGTGAGCTATGATGATACCACTGCACTCTAGCCGGGGCGGCAGAGCAAGACTCTGTCTCAAAAAAAAAAAAAAAAATTTAGAGAAGACATGATTAACTTTTTTGATTAAAAAACAAAACAAGCCACAACATAAAAGAATTAATTTCAGATTATTTGCTACAGATCTAAAACAACAGACTCGATGTTTGTGAATTGTTAAAAAGATTGGTGTTTTCCCCTTATTTGTATGCTGTGTACCTGTTTAAAAAAATTCCAAGTTATTCCCTGGTGGTCTAGTGGCTAGGAAAAAAAAAAAGAAAAAAAAATTCCAAGTTATGAGAAAAAAAAACAAACTTGTCAGGCTCTCTCACGAACACACAATAAGCCATAATAGAGAAATCATTGAAATGTTCACACTGATAACCTGCCGGGACTTTGGAAAGATGGTAGAAAATTCCTTTACACACATTTGTGGTTTGGCAAAAGTGTTGTCTTGATTTCACACAGAATAAATCAATAAGAACAACTTGAAACAGTTTTCTTTCTTCTTGGGGGAGAAAAACCTGCCATAAATTGCAAGTGTTTTCCCATCCTTTTAGGCAGCAAAGAAAACTACAAAGACCTTTAGGCCTTCTCAGGTATACTGAATTTTCAGGAATCAATGACATTTTAAAACTTATTTTTAAGGAACCTCTGAAATAAAAAGAAAGCTTATTGTCAATTTTGGATAGGAAGATGCCATTGCTTTCACCTTTGAAACAATCTAGTGATATATTTATACAACAAATGACTTGCACACCACAAACTACTGTATCCTAAAAGGCATCTGTCATCTAACTTGGAAGAAACATGGCCATGTCCTTACCTAAAGACTGGTAGAGCTCCGTCATTTTGGGATGGTCCCAGCAAGTTGTTTGGGTCTCATGGCTAAAACACAAAATATAAAGAGAGACTTTAGAATTTTAAATGGGTAGTAAAGGAAAGGGAAAAACATGATTTGCTTTTGAATCATTTGGCATCTTTACTTCAAAAGACTTCTGTAGTGTAGTAAATAATGTTTATCTTACAAGCAGAAAGGCCCCTGTCTTTGCTTTCAAAAAATAAAAAAGCAATCTGAACATTATTTCATTCCAGAATTTGTTTCTTTTTTGCACCCACAAATCGACTGCATTTCTGTTATAACAAATTGACCTTGTTACGTAATCAATAATCGAATCTCAGGATTTCTTCACCCTTCCAATGTGGAACATGCAGAAAGGACACTGATAATTGATTGTTATTCAACTCTGTCAAAGAGATCCCGAACATTAGTTCAATAAATATAAATCACCTCACTTCTCATTTGCTTTCACTGCCCTGACACTTTTCCATTACTCTTTCCTCTACACATCCAGATCTCATATCCGTGACACCTGTATTTCATTTCAGCTTAATGTATATCCAGCACCTGACTAATATATCATACCTTCCCTCTTCCCGTTACTTTTAGAGTTTTTTTTTTAAAGTCAGTACTCTGTAGACCACTACACCTCTTCTTATATTTACTAGGGCCTGAAAGAAGCACTTACAGTTCTCTTCCATTTCTTGAAGCGTGGTTGCCCAGCGGCTATCAGCTCCAGCCACAAAAAGAACAAAACACCTTTGTTTCTCATTCAATTACATGAATAAACCCTGAAGAGATAACTACATATACTTTTCCTTACTTTGGCCCATCTACATAAATCACCATAGCATCGTATTTCCAGTTTTCGGGGATTACATGACAGGCTTTCATACAGTAAAATGCAGACCTGAAAGATATTTTGGGATTCATATGTACGACCTATTCATAATCTCTTTGGGGGAAGGGTGGGGATGGAAAGAAAAGAAATAGCTTAAATTTGGGTACTTCAAGGGGACCAGAAAGTACACAGGCCTCACACAGAAAGAGGAGTTTGGAGAGGCAACAATGTCAAATGGGCTCAGTATGTTTTGAATTTTAGGGTTCTGTGCCCTCCTGGCTGTGAAATTTAGGGCAAGCCTGCTCGTCTTGGAGAGTTAAATGATCAGTTGATATAGACAAGTGACCTGCACCTTTTGGTGCTCAATATGTGGTCACTTTTGTTGCGTGGGCCCCAAATTATCATCCATTAAAAGCAAACCTTTTGTTAGTTGATTACAATATAGACGTGGATCCAAATGCAGTTAAGTCAGTCAAGTCTAAGAAAGACTTTTCCTCATGAGCAAAACCAACACTCAACAAATTATCACCTGTGTTTTAAAAAATAAGTAAAAAGGAGAAACATTTAAGGTGGTTTGATAAATTATAATCATAACTCTCACAAAGACATATGGAAATTACCCAAAGTGTGCAACTTCAAAGACTGTCCCTGTGATATTTACCATTCAATGACGGAACAGTGAAGGCTACTGAAATCAATTTGCAAGAAAATGTTCACTTGTGAAGTGCTGTTACACTCTCTTCCAAATATGTTCACTTCTGTTTTACTTTTCCACAGAGACAATTCACATTTGAGAAGGGCAAGAAGGCCTTACCAGTTGAGGGAATGTATCAAAGTGCCATTCAAGTCTTAAAGGGCAAGAAGAGCAGAAGATGCAGTCTCTACTTTAGGGGTTTTAGGAAACCCCATGAGCAAACCGATTTATGATATGGAGAAGGGAAGGGCGGGGCTGGCACTTTATATACACAGCACAAGGAGGCTGCAGCTTGCAGCTTCATGGGAAAAGTGGTGCTTGTTCTCAGGCATTTTTTAGCTCAAAAAGTAACTGTGTACCAATTCCTTACACAAGTGCAGAGCAAGGAAAGATTACCCTCTATTGAGATCACCCTGTATTCAAGCCTCCCCCATTTCCAAAGGCCATGCAGATGTGAGCACCAGGAAGAGAGAAAGGGAGAAGAGGGGAAACATATGTGTGCTTACATGCATAGGCCCTCGCTAGGCACCCTGCATAATAGCAATGTCCCATCTCCAGGACATTTGTTAGGACTGTAGCATCTTCAATAGATCTGTAGAAAAACATTTGGCTGAGCCGATAAACCTGATCAGACACAGGACTACCCTGAAAAGCCACCATCTGGAATGGACTTCGAATTGGAGGAACATGGGCAAGAAATAAATTTGTACCAAATGCAATTCTAAAAGGAAAGAGAAATGGTGCATACAATTTACAGAATCCCACATAGAATGAATGAGAGCTGCAGGTAGCTCCCCACCTGCAAAAGAAATCTCATGACTGTTGACATATCCACATTTCTACCTTTTTGAGGAATTTATTTTGAAAATTAAAAATTATGGAAAAGGTTTTAAAAATTATTTTTTAATCTATCAGTCCTTAGCAAAACTGAAATTTCCTTTATTAGAAGACAGAAGAAATTCTAAGCCCTCAATTCCATCCCCCATTTGTGAGTTAAGATACAGTTCTTGATAGGTACTATTCTCTCAATCTTCTGTGGTTCTGGGAGACTTGAATAACATAGATAAATGAGCTCCTCAAACAATTCCAGAAGTCAACCTTTTTCCCCTCCAACACACAAACCTTTTATTTTTAAGCAATGCAAAGTAACTAGAAAACAGATTTAGATTTCACCTTTGCAGTCTTAATTTCACTTCAATTGCAAACCAGAACTAAGCAAAAGAACTGAGTGGAAAGAAGAAAAGAATAAAGGCTGTGACTAATCCTCAAAACTAGAAAAATAATCTTGTAATCATTTAATGCTAAAAATGCTTGGCAACATAGCTGAAAGGGCTTCACATTTTTTGGTAACTATATGATGCACCAAATAGTCACTTCACTGTATGTGGGTATTTTCTACCTGTGATGAATCCAAAGCCCTCCTGGGATGCATTTAACACTACCCCCCCCCACAAATAGATAGGAAAGATAAATATGGACTGGATGAAATAGTAAGCACAAATTTGCATAATTCATATTTATATTCTATTTTGCAGGACAAACCAATTTTTTGTCTGTGATCAACTTAGATTTTATAGCTGTGTCTCTTACTCTGTGCCAGTCTTCAAAAACAGTAGAGAATTCTCAGTAACTCCATGAGAAGCAGCTCACACTTACCTGGAATATGCAGACAATATAGCAAAATGTGCTGTGCTAGGGAGGTGAGATTGGAAGGGTAAGTGGTAATTGGTTGTTTTTTGGTAATTGTCTCTTTTCTGCATTTCCCTCTCCACATCGGAAAACCACTCCCCATATACCATGTCCAACCGGTAAAGGAAATTATGAAACCTGTTCCCACGTTAATGGGTACATCTTTGTTCTGCCTTCCTGAGAAGAATAATGTTCCACACAGATCACAAGTCTGTATGTACATTATTAACACAGAGATCGGCTTCATAAATAATCCTTAAAAAGCTCTCTAAATCTTTAAAAAATGTTATTGATTTTGGCCCTGCTGGTTCCAAAGCCTGGCATCAGATAAGCCTCTCTGAGCAGTCTTCAAACTAAGATTTCCCTTCTTTTTTTATCTGTACAAACCACAATAATCTCTTTTCCCCCCTTTTATTCAAGGCTGTGATAGGAACCTGAATGCAAATTAAAATATAAAATCATTGACTATGACAAAAGACCCCAGCAACACCTACTTGTCAATAAGAAGAAATTAAAGCATTACTCTACTGAGCAGAGGACTGACCTAATTTCCTACCATACAATTTAAATTTTCTCTCACCTTCTTTAGTTTCAAGTAGTGTGCAAGGTTATTATAACTGCCTCAGAGCTGTTCCTGCTGTCAGTGCTGGAATAATCAGACTTACTGGAATTGCTTTTTTAGTTTCTTAAAAACAAATATTAAACACTTATAAAAGTAACAAATATCT
This sequence comes from Indri indri, assembly GCA_004363605.1. Classification (NCBI taxonomy): domain Eukaryota; kingdom Metazoa; phylum Chordata; class Mammalia; order Primates; family Indriidae; genus Indri; species Indri indri. The sequence goes on along the minus strand of RJWJ010020857.1, from coordinate 16,818 downwards.
ACTGTTCTCACTGGGGAAATGGCAGTTCCCTAATTAAAATAAGATTTCTTTAGCCACCACTGTTTTTGGTACTGAAAATATTCCGAACAGTTGCCCTTTTTAAAAAAAAAAAAAAAAATGTCTTTCTACTACTTCCCAGGGAGGAAACTAATCGCTATGCAGTGATATAAAAAGGTAGCGTCCTCTCTCTTGCGATTTGCAGAGGATTAGAGTTTGGCTTCATATATAATCTAGAGCCCATTGATCCACATACACAAATGATTTCCCTTTAATCTGGGGATCAGACTCTTTTTCTAGAGGAACCTTGGCATTTGCATGCCGAATTGTTGAACTTGGCTTGCATTGCTGGAATATTGGCAGGGTGGGGATGGGAAAATACATTTAAAAGTTTCGGCTACTGTGGGACAGGGGTTTAAGGGGGTGGGTGTCAATCTAAGCATCAGAAATCCTATTCTAGTTCCCATTTTTTGTTCCCTGGGATATTTAACATTTCATTCTGTTTGGTTCAAGCCAAGGCAAAGACGATTGCCTTGGTGGTTGTTCCAGCTGTTACTTGTCCCCCGTTCTATTTGCTTTTCAAGGTTTAACTCCCACCCATCTTCAACTTTGGCCAAAGCAATTTCACTTCAGGGTCGTGTCCAATCCAACATCAAACAATGATGAGTGAAACCAATTCCACGGTGTTCAAGGGTCAGAGACCTTTCATACAACCATGTTGTTTCATGTGCTTCTCCAAGAGCAACTGTGTCCTCCAAAGAGGGGTTTGGAAAAAGGAAATTAAAACATCTAAGCAAAAAAAAAAAAAAAAAAAAAAGAAAGTGGGGGATGACAAGGAAAGGTGACAGGGATAAAGAAACAGAAGGACCAGATAGAGTTTATTGGCAGAGGAAGAATGAAGATTTAACTTAAAGACACCACTTAAAGTTTACCAATTAAATCGGATGGATTTTTTTTCATGTTAAAGCAGTTTACAATTAAAACTATGTCTGCCTCAAGCAACTAAACCCCTTCAATTTAAGCTTCAAACTTACTTCAAATTTAACTGAGATAAGCAAAGTGTCCTGCCCTATTCAGTGCTCTGCTCGGATTGGGAATGCCAAACTTTGCTTAAAGACGATCACAAACACCTGGAGAAACTCGAGAGAAGGACACCCCAGAAATGACTCCACACTCTACCCCAGAGGCCAAAAACAAAAACGAAAAGCCCAACCAAACAATACCCCCCCCTCAACCCTCGATCCTCTCTTTGTGCTAACAAATCCTTGACTTCTGGGCTTTAGCTGTTTGTTCTTTCTTTCCTGATTTCTGCAGGTCTTAGGGCATGTAATGAGCACGGTAGAAAATGCAGAGGGAAATGTCAGTTGGAATCCTCGGAAGAAATCAGGCAGAAAGTTGACCTTTTGGCACTTGCAGTGCAATGGAAGGTAGAGCCGCGCGCGCCCCTTCGTTCTGCGAGGTCGAGCGGCGATTTGGAACAGCCTGCCTTGCTCACGTCCACACCGGCAGCCTGGAAAGGAGCAAAAAGCTCCCTCGGCCCCAATCCCCGCGTGAGAAACGCTCCGTCCCCTCTGTGTAAGGAGAGAAATGAGCTTTTTCTCTCCGAGCCCGTCCCAAAGCTGGGGGAAGAGGCTCCCGGCGAGCCCGGCGCCAGGGGAGAAGCCCTGGGGGCGCACCTGCAGCGGCGCCGCGGGGACCCGCGGGAGAGCGTCCTAGACGCCCAGCCGCTCGGCGCCGGGGTCCAGCCGTCGCGTGTGTCCAAGTTTTGGCCGCTTCAGCTTGCCCCCTGCTCGCGCCACAAGTGCACGGATTGCGGAGACTGGAGGGGGTCGGGGCCGCGATCCACTTACCCTTTGAGCTGTTCCCTCATGGCTGCAAGGGCTCCGCGGTCGGGGGCGGGCGCGAGCGGCGGAGTGAGCTTCTCAGAGCCGCCGAGCTCCCCGAAAGTCGAGTGCCGCCGCCGCCGCCGCCCAGGCTCACAGCCGAAAGCACTGCGGAGGAGCGGGCGCTGGCGAGCGGGCGGGCCAGGGAGGGGGCGCTGCGGGCAGACGGGGCGGGGCTGTGCCGGGCTCCACCCCCACCTAGCGACCTGGGGACCCGGACTCCCAGAGACCCAGCCGTTGGGGTTTTCAAAACAAAAAGGAAAAGGAAAAAGAAAAAGAAAAAGAAAGAAAGAAAGAAAGAAGGAGGAAGTCGATTTAAGGTAGAACCGGGAACCTGGGAGCCGCACACCGTTGTGCTAGCACCCCCTTAAAACCTCCCGCAAGACTACTTGTTGCCTAAATAAATGACCTAGGTGCAAATGACCTCATCGCAGGTAATTAAGTGTGTAGTCTTGGAATTTTCTTTTTAAAAAATGAAAGAAAAAAATCACACACGTAATTCTCACTGTCACCTCCCCCTCAATTGAAGATAAAAGTGGCAGAGTGGTAGCGGTAGCGACATGAAATTACGGTTAGGCTCATCCTGGGCTAAATGAGATGCTCAAGAAGCCGTCGTATTTGTATTTGTGATGTATCGGTGGTTCTCAAAATGAGACCAGCAGTATCGGCATCACCTGGGAACTTCTTAGAGATGAAAATTACCCGAGCCCAGCCAGACCTACTAAAATCAGAAACTCTGAGTGCACTAAAGTTTGAAAACTACTGATGTAGACTAAATAACACACCACCACGTCTTTTTAGTATTATTTTAGGAAAATCTAGAAGGAATTTGTTTCCAGTGGAACATTTTATTGGAAAAGTTACAGGGCCTGGGCAGTTCAAATAATTCCAATTGTAGAGTTTTCGGTATGATGATACAGGTTAACTACACACCATTATTTCAAGCTTGGAAAGATTCCAAAAAGAAGAAAGCCTTCATTAGCACGAGCATTTTCCACAGCCTTCACATAACGTCTTAGATTAGCGTCCAAAGAGTATCTTATGATAAACTCCATTAATGTTTTCATTGTCCTTCTTTGTCCATTTATTTTGTTGGCCTGCTTTTGTTTTTATTTTCTTTCAACCATTTGCTTTTCACTCTCTGTTCTAGTTGATTCATTCCACTTCAGTCTACAGTTTCAACATGTTCCCCCTTTTCTTTTTAAATATCCCTTTTTTTTTTTACTCAACATTTTTTCCCCTAGAAATGTTTCAGCTGAAAGGACTGTAGACACCCATCTCCCTTTACCATATGCTACAGCACCGGCAAAAGAGGCAAAAATAAAGGACATGGAGCAACGCAAAAGTGGGTGCCAGCATTCTTCATTACCTCTGACAAACCACATAAAAAGGTAAATGTTATCACTAAAGATATGTGCATGTAGGTATGGTAGGTATTGCTATTTTAAAGCAAATATGGCACTTTTTCTGGCATCGTGGCTCCTAAATTGAGACTTATTAGTGTTGTCCTTTAGCAATTTTGAGCTAGTGAGTCGCGGAGGCAGCTGCTATAATGGTCTGTGGGGGGCATACTAGGATTCGCTTTGAGTGAAGGTGTCCCTTGGTCTAAGAGTACATTTTAGGTCTACCCCCATCTTTGACTGGGAGAGAGGGATCAGTGTTCAGTGATGAGGAAGTAGTGCCCTTTGCAGTTAATCAGTGACAGTAATCTCTGTGTCGATGTGACAAATCACTTAAATTACTGTTTTATGTTTATTCCAATGAAAAGACAAACCTCCCGGCATGGACATTTACAAATATTAGAAATCAATCAACTAAGGATTTGCAACACCTGTGTAGTGAGAGGTGTTGTCATTCTCATCCTCTCTTGTTTTTTCTCTGTTTGTTTGTTTTATACTTTTAAATTACCTGCTCAAGATTCAGGAGTTCTGTTGTGCTTCTCTAAAATATAAATGCTCAAGTCTATTTTCTCAGTGTCCAATTAGAAAACTACTAAGAATAATTCATCGGAAAAAAAAGAATGGAAAATAATAAATCACTATTCAGAATTTTTTTTTTTAAATTTGACAGATGGCAATCCTCAAAAATACATCTTTAAGTTCTTTTTTAGACTGGAATTATAGGCACTTGAAGACTTGTTCCCAAATCTTGATGTCATTTTAGAAATTAAATACTGAAAGTATTATTGAGAAATGACATTGGCATCACGCTGTTTTGTTGTCAATTTTAGTCAGATTATGAATTTTGCTTGTTAGGGAAAGGCATTTAGAAAAGAACATAATTGATATACCTTCATTTCATATGTAAATTATGTAGTGATGCCATCTATAATATATTAATTGCTTATTTATAGTACCTGTTTCTTCTTCTTATTATTATTATTATTATTACTATTTTGATGTGAAAAACAGACATGAAAAAAGCTTGCAGCTCTGTCACCAGAACAAACAAGTTGAAATCCTGACTCCAGAACCTACCATGAGCTGCTTGTCCCCAGTACCACTGGCTCGAATGTGGTGGTGCAAGGATTGGTACTAAGGGGTCTGGCTCCAAGGTTCATATTCTTAGCTACTCTGCTGCGCTGCCATGGAAAGACGCGGCTTCTTCTGTTGTGGGAAAGGTCTATGTTTTGTCAAGTGTACTCATAGGCAATCTCACTGATGGCCAAGAGCCATCAGAGTAAATTTGTGAGAGACAGGGGTAAAGAAGAAGTGAGATGAGATGACGTCAAAGAAGGCAGTCCAGGACATTTTCCCACAGCCAAAACTCTAGTCTTTGAACTACTTAAACTTTGTGGGTACCTTAAAAAAATAAGGACCTCTCTGACCTGAGGAACTGTGCTAGATACTCCTGAATTCTTCCCTCTGTCTCTATTCTCTGTCCTTCTGCTCTGCTCTGTGCCCCAGGAGGCTGGACCTCTGTGGAGGGCATCAGTCAGGCTCTCTTGCCCTTTGGCTTCCTTTGCTTTCAGCCAATGGGAGGCAATGATGAAAGGCCTATGGAAGGAGATGAAAGGGCAGGAGGAGAGTGATGCTTGGGTATTTATTCTCCAGGCTCCCTCTTGCTGGCCTCTGGCCTGGCAGCAGCTGAGTTCCTTGACCTGCAGCCACAATGATAAGGAAAACCCCCATCTATTACTTGGCACGTCAGCTACCTGAGACCCCCACCCCTCACGGAAGACCCGCATCAGCATAATACTAACCTATTACCTGGCCCATCAACTAATCTATTACCTGGCGCATCAGCATAACACTAAACCTATTACCTGGCGCATCAACATAATACTAACCTATTACCTGACACATCGACTAACCTACTACCTGTCAGGCATTACCCACCTGATACCCCACCCCTCGGACCACCCCAACTTAATAAAAGTGTGCAAAATCAGGTAGACCGGGCTCAGAATTTGGTGGTGAGATCCCTCTGAGCCCGATGGCGAATAAACTTTGATTCTCCGACTCTCCCTGTGCCGCTGGGTTTGTCCTCGGAACCACCCTCTCTGTAACACTTGCTGTAACAAGTCTTACTGCGAGGTCCTTTCCTACATCAACAGCATTCTGCAGGTTCCCCAAACTGTTCCCTCCCCTTACCCCTTTGGGCAAGTGTTTACCATTTTTTGTTCTTTCTCCTAGCCTGCCCAGATCTTTGTAAATAGCCTTTTCATTATACTCTCTTCAAGTACCCCTTTTGAATATACCATCTGTTTCTCCCAGGACCCTGACCAAACAGGGACCTACCCAACCAAGGCCACCCTCTGGGGCAATTCATTGGGTGCTGGGTGGGGATTACTAATAAAGGAGAAAGCCAGCTCCCTCTGTTAGAGCTGAAAAGCAGACTGGACTCATTCATTGGACAAATATTAGTATAGGCCTCCTTCTTGGTAGACCCACAGAGAACTTCTGGCCTGTTGAAGGTAAAAGCAAATCAATAATTATGAATGGTGATGGCAGCAAGTGTGAAGATAAAGAGGCTGCCAACAGATTGTTCTTTTCCAAGAGCTTCAATATTCTGCTTGATCCTTTGGAGGAAATGTCAAGATAGGGGTTAGAGAGGTGGGCAAATTGAGAAGGGCCTAGTGTGACAATCCAGAGTTTGACCTATATCCTGAAAGGTATGTGGGGAGCTTTTTAAAGAAGAAAGAATTTAAGCATGAACACGGCTGTGTCATATTTGTCATTTAGAAAAATCACTCCCGCAGTGATGTGGGGGCTGGATCAGAAGAGAGAGTCTGGAATTCAGAGACCTGGTACAAGTTGGCTGCAATACGATGAGGATCTGAACTATGGCAGTGGCAGAGGGGGTGGAGAAATGGTAAGAATAAAGTATAAATTACAGGAGCTTTGGCTGACAGGTTGTATGAATAGAAGAGATGGAAGACCTTAGGCAATAGTCCTCAAGTTTGGCCACTTACTGGAATCACTAGGGGAATTTTAAAAAATTTGGATGCCTGGGTGCCACCACCCTGATATTCAGATTTAATTGGTCTTGGGCATTGAGATTTTTAAGGCTCTCCAGGTGATTCTAACATGCAACCAAGTTTGAGGACCATTGTCCTTCAGTGGCAACCAAGATGGGATAAGTGGCATTCACCAAGCTAGGAATTTCAGGAGGAGAGGGCAGAAGGCGGTCAGGGGAGAGATGGTGAATTCAGTCTTGAACACGATGAGTTGGAGGTGGCAGTGTGATGTAAAATGAAAGTATCCAGGAGGCAGTTGGACATTTGAGTCTGGAGCTCAGAGGGAAGACATCTGGATTGGAGCTGCAAATTTCGCAATGTCAGTATTGCGGGTGTCTTGGGTTTGGATCAGCCCATCAAGCGTGAAGGTGTGAAGGGCCAAAGGCAGAGGCCAGGCTGCTCCTACCTTCCACAAACACAACTTTTTCCTTTCTAGGCTGCTTGTGGCTTCAATGTTAGCCTCATGTTGACAGTGTAAAAATGAGGAGCAGAATGGGAAAGGAGAAAGACAAGGAATGGTTTACACTAGGCATTGCCTGGGGATGGCCCTGAGGGATTCTCCCACCCCCTAGAGTCCAGCTTCCCTCTAGCTTTAAGAGTCTTTATCTGAATTGCCTTTTGTTCCCTAACTAATTTTAAGTGTAACCTGCATCATTTTATAATATAAAAATCCATTTGGAGTGTATATATTGCTTCAATTAAGCATAATGCATATTTTATAGTAATATGTCAACATTTGAGTATCCAGTAAACACATAAGAATTCCACATTTCTCTTTGCATGGTACAAGTACTGGCTATGAACACTGAATCAGACATCTAATAACTGCTTACAATGATGGTGAATCGTTGCTAGTTAGGGCAAATACCATGGCATACTATACTAATTAAAACATGTGTAACAATCACTAGATCAATCTGAAACCAGCATCCTCTGGATATAAGAATATCCAGTCAGTTCACATTAACCAGCAAATGAAGAGGCCTCCACATTCAGACACAGAGCACTTCACACCCACACAAAAGCCTATTTTTCCGAGCCCTTCCTCTGCAGGGAGGCAGGGTAAGCCAGGCTGAGGAAAGTTCTCTGAGCCAGCTGCCATCTAAACCAGAGATTTCACCAGACAGGTTCCAGATAAAGTCGAGCTCTGCTTCGCTCCCATGCAGTTTTCTTTTAATAAGATTTCTCAAAGCTTCACAGAGCCACCTATATCAAGCCGAACATCTAAAAAGATGTGAAGTTTAGCATCTTCACTAAAACAAAGCCACACTTCATTAACCTCACAGGCTGGAAGTTGCTTCATGGGAAAGAATTCAGTGCACCTATTAGCCTGCCAGCCATAGCGCTACCCCACGTATGTGACCCCCACAACCTCCTGCTAAAAATGGATCACTGGTTAAGGTGGTTCAAGTATGTCTGACTACAGCATTCCTGGTCCACCTTAACAGCAGCTCAAAGCTGTAACTATTTGTCTGCCTTTCGCAAATGATTGTGCCAAATGACAGGAATTTCAAAACTAGGCAGAAATTCTTACACTCTGCATAATCTCCCTTCCTCTTCAGCTACAAATAAGGCTTTGTATTCGATTAGATTCACAGCAGGTGAAAACCCCAATTAGCGAATTCATTCTGGGGCCTCTTTCTACCTTCCTCCCACATACCACATTTAAAAAAAAAAATAGGGACGTCTCAGTCTTTTCTCAAATCACAAGTAAATTAACCCTTTGATCTACCCAATCAAGCCATTTACTGCATACTGAATTTTCACTAAAAAATGGGAGGATGTTGAAAGATTCCTCTTTGACTTCATAATGGGGGTTACACAAAATTCTATTTTACCAGACATTATTGTTTTCTTCAAATCCATAAATGCTCTCAGATTTTCTGATCAATCTAGAAATTATAGTTTTTCTTTCTACCTGAAACTCACAATGCCAATATTATGTAAAGAATGATTAATGGACAGTCTGCTATAAGAGGGAATTGCTTTTAAGTTATGTTCTTATTTTGGTGTATTTGAAGTGAGAAAATACATTAAATTTTAGTTTAAACAGTATGCTTTGGCCTCAGGAAGTACAGAAAGTCTATATTTCATACTTTGTAAATATTTATTTGTCAAAGAAAATTCATCATTGGACAAGGATAGAGGTTTGGTTTGAACATTCAAAAAAAATCGGACAGCTTTAGTTCTTAGAGTGATTTACTTATACTTTGTCAATTGCTTCTCAGGAAACAATTCACAACCAGTTTTATTTATGAGCACATGATTAAAAAGGAGGAGCTTTGTCTTTTTTAATTGTTTTAATCCGGTCACTTTTCTTGAAACAAGTCATAGGACTTATTATCTACAAGAAAATACTGACAATATATCAAATAGTAATGGAGCTTTTAGAAGTAGTCATCTGTTACTGTCAGAGGTTCATTTCATTTTGGATCTTTTTAATTAAAATGCAAAGTTCTACATACATGTCTGCCTAAATTACTCCTTTCTGAAACATTCAAATTTTATAAAAAATGTTAAATGCTAACGTAACCATTATTAATAAGTATGACTTGGTTCTGGAGATTCAGAAAAAAGTAAACAAAGGAATTACCAGTCAATTAAGCGAACAAGAAGGGCACCCTAAGTTGAAATAGATAAGGAAAATGTAATATTCAAATGCTACAGATGAAGACACCAGTTTTTTTTTCCCTTTGAGATGAATATCTACAAGAATCACACTCTATCAAAAGCAGCTTCCTTAACCTTCACCAAGCATAGCTATATATTATAGCAGAGGCATTAAGGTAGAAGGGCAGATCTTTCAGATCATTTCTGTCTCTTAGAGGTGAGTCACTTAACCCCTTGGGCACTTTTGTTGACTCATCTATAAAATTTGGATAATACTGCACAGGGCCATAGTGTGGGTCAAAATGACTCTGAAAGCATCTTAAAGGCTGGGGAATGTCGTGTTAATGCAAAGTAGTCTGTCATGCAGGTATGATTCCTTAAGAGAAAACCCAATATGTTCAGGAATACTGTTAGGAATATAACACGAAATAAATTCAGCACAATCACTTTAACTTTTCATTTTAGACTGTTGTGTGAGGGAAAATGAGACGTCTAAGAGTTTCAGTTCTTCCTCTTTAGCAATTTGCAAAAGGAACCTTTCCTCTTTTTGGTTTTTACATTTAAGAAGGACTTAAGCAGGTAAAGTTAATGTTTTTTGGCAAGATAAATCACTAACCTCAGCTTAAAAAAGGCATAAAATTCACACTATTGGCTATCATTCTTTGAGGCTGAGGTTAAAATATGAATACTACTCACACATGTTAAAAGGTGTGCCCTAGTTCATATTGTCAGAGAGCAAAATCCTGGAGTAGTGAGAGAAAAAGTGAGTATTGATTTGGTGGGAGATAATGGGAGAGAAAAGATCTCCTACACCTAGATGGAAAAGGCCTCCTGGTGGCAAGTCTTGAACAGCCAGCGTGTGGTAGGAATTCCACCCAAAGACAGGAATCCATAAAAGGGGAAATGGAGGTAAAAACCAGTTTAACCCATTAATGATCCACCAAGGGCTGAACCTTATACTCGAGCTCTGACTTATTTCTGTCACAGCATTTTTCTGAAAATCAAAGGGAAATATAGATGCAAAGAATTTTAATTTATATACAAATTTCCAAGAAATGTTTTTATATGCTATATCTAGATGAAGTTTCTCCATTAAATATTCTCCTATATTAATTTCCTTAAATGGCTGCAACTGTATTTATGGAACACTGACATATCTCTTTGCTTATCATTCAAACTCTTCTCATTTTTCTTTGCTGTTAATAAAAATGAGGTGGGGGAGGGGTGCTTGGAGATTGACATACAAATATATAAAAATTTCAACATTGTAATCAGGTTCCTGTACTACAGGGATCCAAAGGAAGTATGGCCTTGTCCTTAAGGAGCTTACAATCTAGTGGGGGAAGATACACTCATATGTGACTAAACATAATATCAGACTGATTATAATAAATACAGAAATAGAGAAATAAAAAAGGAGCAAAAAGGTAAAGGTGATTAGTTTGACCTCTTGGGATTAGGAAGATGCATTTCAATCAATAACTAATTAAGCTTAAATCACCAGGTTAGTTCCTAAACCAAGTTTCATGTATTTTTTTTTTTTTGCTAGTGTATGAAAAGCTGAAACAAGTTTCATAAATTGATTCTGTGAGCTAATCTCTCATATTAATAATTTACTAATGCACAGTTTCTTTTTATGTTAACATACTGCTGTGTTAGGATATCAATTTATGCTTTTTAGAAACTCAAAAAAGTATCAGGCCAATATTAGATTTTATCTTTTGAGAAGGCTAATTGGCAGAAAATACTAATGTCCCCATTAGGACATCAAATCGCATTCTTGAGTTAATATCAACAAGACCTTAGTGTGGAAGTCTAGGTCCTCACAGCTCGACCTGCTCTCACCCCTTAGAAGCTGGCGGACAAACATTTGGAAGCCTCTTCTCATATGATGGGCAGAGAAGAAAAAAAATGTGCATCGCCTGTACTTTTGAATATCTTTCTTTGTAAATAGAATTAAATTTGGGGTTGGAAGAACCAAGAATGGAAAAGAGGGCAGGAATCAGACTGGGAACACATGCCAAGGGGACTATTAACGACACCCCAGTTAAGAGAGGATGAAAGTCTGAACTAAGAAGGTAGCACTGGGAATTGGTGGAGACGCTGAATTCAAGACAGGTTATAGGATAAAATCAATGCTACTTTTCAGCCACTTTGATGTGAGGGCTGGAGGAAAGGGAAGAGTCTAGAATTTTTGATAATGGCAACATTAGCTGTGGATTCATATTTGTGTGTGTACCATGTATGTATTTATACTTCACATTGCTCCATAAAGGCATTAGGGCAACTTATAACAATGTGTAACTTTTAAAAATTAATAAAGTCCAGGAGTAAGGAAATAGAAATCGAATAAAACCTTAAGAAGAGAGGAAAAGTTAGAAGATAGATCTGAAGATCATAGGGCTTGATGTAGTTATTAAAATTTTGCTATGCACACCCACCAGAGTGAGAAAGACAAAGAATACAAAGTGTTGGGAAGGATGCGGAGCAACTCGAACTCTCATGCTTTGCTGGTAGGAGTGTACACTGGTACAACCACATTGGAAAACTGTTTGGCAGAATGTGCAAAAGCTGAATACATGCGTACCGTACGACCCAGAAATTCTACTGCCCTCAAAGGAATGCATATATATATTCATCGAATGATATGTTTTAGAATGTTTATAACATCATTATTTATACCAAATACCTATCAATGGTAGAATGTATAATAGATTACAGCATATTCACACAGAGCAATATTATACAGCAATGAGAATGAACAATCCACAACTTCATACAAAAGTTTAGATGAATCAGTGTTTAAAGGAGCCAGACACAAAAGAGTTCATGCTTGCTGTGCAGTTTCATTTATATAAAGGACAAAAACAGGCCAAAACAATTAATAGTGTTCAAAGTCAAGATAGTGGTTACCTCAGAGGGTGGGTAATGATTGGGAGGGTGCACAAAGGAACTTCTAAAGACTAATAATAATTCTGTTTCTTGATCCAGATGCTGGTTAAACAAGTGTGTTCGGATTGTGAAAATTCACTGAACTGTACATTTAAGTTTAAGCCTTTTTACTTTCAAGTTATTTTTTTAAATCGACAAAATTGTATATATTTATTATGTACATGTTTCAAAATGTGTATATATTGTGGAATGGCTAAGTTGAACTAACACATACATTACCTCACATATTTATAACTTCTTGTGGTGGGAACACTTAAAATCTACTCTCTTAAAAAATCTACTCTTAGCAATTTTCAAGAATATAATGTATTGTGATTACCTATAGTCACCATATCATATAACATATCTCTTGAACTTATTCCTCCTATCTAAGTGAAATTTTGTGTCCGTTGACCAACATGCCCCTAAATCTTCTTATTGTCTATATTTCTAATAAACATCAATAAAAAAGTTTTTAAAAGCTAAGTATAATTTGGCTGTGGGTTTTCTGGATGCCAGAGCAAAAGAAAAAATATAAAAGGATATACGATCTATTTTTGTTATTCAGATTATTGATAAGGAGAAAAGAGCATAATTCCTTAAGTGAGGTAAAGCAGAATCTAAGTTCTGAATGACTCAGATTGAATAAAATTAGATCTGAATAAAATTATTGCATGGATTTTTCAGATGAGAGACATTGCATGATGTTGACTTCCAGCAAAATCCCTTTAGTAGTTGTTTTTACAGTGTCCCTCAACATAAGGTGAATATGTGATACCAAAGTACCTCTGAGTTGAAGAAATCTTATGGGGGCCAAGGCAAAGTGGTCTGAGAATGCAACTTGTGATGGCCTGGCCTAAAGTAGGGATAAAATCTGGTACAGTGTTTTTCAAACTTCAGGTCTATTAGTAGGTCAGGAAATCTCTATAGTGGATCAGTACAGTATTGTTCTTCATGAAATAGAACAGAACAGAAAATATTAGAGTGTATTATATAGTAAGGGTAACTAATGTTTTGTGAAACTCTTCTTTCAGTCATACAAACATAGATAGAAAAAGATTTATAGATATAGATACATGTGCATGTGTGTGTGTGTGTGTGTGTGTGTGTATTTGTACTGGGATGATACCTAAAATGTAATTTTTACAGTGGATTGGTCAAAAAAATGAAAGTTACAGACCCTACTGCATAAAGAAATAGATGGACTGTATGCCTACTGGACAATTATACATCATTATAATTACTCTAGACTAGGATTTGGAAGTAAATTGGGGGCAGACAGTTTGCAGTCCTACTCTCTGGTAAGGGATGGAGCATTGTAAAAGAATGGAGGGGAATTAAAAGATTCAGGAGGGAGAGCAAGCTGGGAAGGTGTTCATCAAGTCTGAAGTTCTAGCCACATGAAGTACTACAGGGGCTAAGAATATGCTCCAAGTTTTAGAGGGTTTCTTTTCTGCCAGCTGTTCGTTTGGGTGGATGTTTAGGAACATACTAGGACTCACTCAGCCTTTCCATTTTCTTCCAAATGGCATGGTGATATTGTCACATTGCAGAAGGAAAAACATTGCTGCTAAAAGTATTGTCAAGGGAAGTAACAGGTAGAGCTCACACTACTGTACACAACTGCATGTTGCCTGTCTGAGCAATACACTACAAAACATAAACTGAGAAATAATCCTTCTGCTCCTACCCTGCAGTGGGACCTCATTTGGAGCCCTTGCTAGTGTGCTCAGGGCTAGGCCAACAAATTGGCATTGTGTGTGACTGACAGAATTGGTAAAATTTTAGGGCTGGATGGTCCCCATTCTATTTAATACCTATAAATTCATCCTATTAAGTGCTTGGGGAAACTACATTTCTAATCAGTATTTCTGACATTTTAAAATTATGGGGCTATGGAAGCTATATTTCTACCATTAGCTGTGAAGGTACAAAGCAACTGTTTAGCCCAACAATGATTACTCACAAAACACAAATTTTAACAGTACATCCGATTTTACCTACACCTAAACTCAGAGAATAATTTAGTCCACAGAAGAACTTGCCTGTAACTTTTCTCCTATACATTGTGATATATTGCAAAATGGCCACAAATTCTAGCCCCCTCTCCAGTATCTAGCTTTTGCAATGTGACTTTGTCTTTCCTTCAATCAAGAGGTGGAGTCTTCCCCCACTCCTTGTATCTGGGATGGCCCTATGACATGACTCGCTTCAGCCAATGGACACTAACAAATGTGACACCAGCAGAAACTTGACAAGGCTCCATGTGAAAGAAGCTTGGACTAGCATGTTGGATAATGAAACATACAAGCCTATTTGCGTCTGTTCCTAGATCACAGCATGCTAACCATCAGACATGTGAGTCAGGCCATGATAGCTCATCCAGTTGCCAGCTGACCACAGATGCATAAGCAAGCCCAGTAAAGAGTAGTACAATTGGTCGAGATCACAAAAATAGCCCAGTTAAGCCTAGCACAGTGGCATGCACCTGAAATCCCATCTACTCGGGAGACTGAGGCAGAAGGATTCCTTGAGCCCAGGAGTTCGAAGCCAACCTGGGCAACACAATGAGATCCTGTCTTTAAAAAGTTGTTTTAAAATGATCCAGTCCACCCATCAATTAATAAGTTAAGTAAATGGCTGTTGTGTACAGGTTCTACAAACCATGGCTCATGGGCCAAGTCTGGTCTGTGGCATATTTTCATACAGCCTCCCTACTAAGTATTATTTTTGCATTTTTAAAGAGTTGTGGGGGGGAAAAAGGAATATTAAACAGAGACTATATGTAGCCCATGAAACCTGAAATATTTACTATCTGGTCCTTATGGAAAATGTTTGCTGACTCCTGTGTTAAGCCAGTAAGTTTGGGAGTGGTTTATCATGTAGCAAAGGAAGCTAATACACATCTACTACCAAGAAAGAATGTTAGAAATTAGGACTTTCTCACAGAACTCAGTTAACACCTGGTCAATTTATCCTTGGTACTTGTCTTCCAGTTGCTTGTTAACTAAGATAAGACTTGAAATGAATAGAACGAACAAATACACGTATAACCTGGGAATTTATTTTTATAGTATGCTTTTTAAAGGGTAGCTAGAAAAACAAGTATACAATTTTTGACAGTTTTATTTATAATCTCCCCAAACTGAAAACAACCCAAATGTCTACCAAAAATCGAGTGGATGAACAAAATGAAGTATAACCATACAATAGAAAGTAATCCGCAATTAAAAAGAAACAGAGTATTGATCCGTTAATTATTGATATTCAGAATCATGCTGAGTGTAAAAGACCAGACGCACACACACACAAATACTGTATGATTCCATTTATAGAAAATTCTAGAAAATGCAAACTAATATACAGTGACAGAAAGAAGATCATTAGTTGCCTGGGGCCAGGGCTGAAGGGAAGAATGACCTGCAGAGGGGTACAAGGAGGCTTTTTGGGGGGAAAAGAATGTTCTATACTTTGATTTTAGCAGTGGTTTCTCAAGTGTGCTGTCAAAAATCAGTGAATCGTACACTTTAAATGAATTCAGTTTATTGTGTGCAAATTATTCTTCAAATAAAGTTGATTTTTAAAGTTTTTTAAAGCATTTGCCCTAAAATCAAATTTAACATTCAAAAATGTATACAATTGGACAGAAGATGAGGTGCATTACACAGGATGTTTACATAAATATAGGACAGATCCAGGTCATGCTGTCAGTTCCCTTCTGATTAATTCTGAAAATATCAAAACATTAGATTCAGAAATGACCTTAAAGGTTAATGAATTACATCTTCTCATCCAATACAGAAATTGCCTTTAGGGGTGAGACAGTCATTTCAGACTTGACTCTCTATTGTAAAGGGAGTTTAATGCTTTTCGAGGTGGTGGATTCTATTTTTTGGAGAGCCCAGTTACGAAATTTTCTTTAACATTTATTTAAAATTTGCTTTCCTGTAACTTCCACATATTTAGCTTAATAAGTTGTCAGAGTAAAACAGGTAAAAACAAAATAAGTAACAAACAAACAGAAAACCCCAACCAAAATGCAATAAAGGAAATCTCTTCTGGTAAATATATATAAATATTTGAGGCCCCTTTTCATATTTTCCCTAATTCTACTTCTCTCTAGGCTAAATCGAAATATAGGCCAGGCGCGGTGGCTCATGCCTGTAATCTTAGCACTCTAGGAGGCTGAGCAGGAGGTCAGGAGTTCAAGACCAGCCTGAGCAAGATCAAGACCCTGTCTCCACTAAAAACAAAAAAAATTAGCCGGGCGTGGTGGCATGGCACGTGCCTGTAGTCCCAGCTACTCAGGAGGCTGAGGCAGGAGGATCCTTTGGGCCCAGGAGTTTGAGGTTGCTGTGAGCTAGGCTGACGCCACGGCACTCTAGCTCAGGGAACAGAGCAAGACTCTGTCTCAAAAAAAAAAAAAAAAAATCTAAATATAGTAAGTTCTCATTTAATGTCATTGATGGTTCTTGGAAACTGTGAGACTTTAAGCAAAATGACATAGCAGGTCCTCGAATAATGTCAAGCTAATAAACATCCTTTCATTCAGTATTGTTTCCTTATAACATTGATGAGGGAAGAAATTGGTTTCATTATATGTTGTTTCACTTAAATTTACAGTTTCCAAGAACCTATCAACAACATTAAGTGAGGACTTACTGTACCTGCATTTCCTTCTATTTTTTTTTTCATGTAATATGGCCTACAGACCCTTGGCTATTCTAAGGTGACACTTTAAGAAACAAGATTCATTTAAAATGTGATATCCAGAACTGAGTAAGCAAGACACTTACATTCCCTGCTTTGTCACTATTAATCTCATCTTTAACTGTTGTAGCATTTCAGTTTTGTGGGTTACTAAAAATCCAAGAGTTTGAAAATATAATCTAATATTAATAAAGGTCTCTTCTCTCCCATGTTTTTATAATTAATTAC
>RJWJ010020856.1:0-28565 GCA_004363605.1 Indri indri | reverse complement strand
TATCATAAAATAATAGTTGTTGCTTTCTTAGATATCACTTCATTATGGAACTTACCCATTAAACTTTTCAAATATTTTTTACCCCACAGAAAAAATAAAAATGATATAAGCAAACTCATCTTCAAAAGTGGAGATTTCCAAATGTCCCCATACGCTGAGTACCCCAAGAACCCTCGCTCTCAAGACTGGGGCCGAGAAGCTATTGAAATGCATGAGAACGGAAGTACCAAAAACCTCCTCCAGATGACGGATGTGTATTACTCGGTGTGTATCGCTGCGCCGCAGCAGCCTCAGGGCCCCGCTTGCCTCTGAAAAGTAAAGGATTCCGTCTTGTAGCAAAGGCATTGCGGTTAGCTACGGGTTCAAGAGAATGGTGGCCTGAGCCTCTTATTTACATATTTTAATATTCAATATGCTTACGATCTATTTGCATGGTAGTTTTCGGTGTTGATGTGTGGTAGGGGTCCCCAGCCCCTGTGAAATACAAAAAAATTTTATGGAAACTCTGTATGAGGGACTAAAGCTGTAAAAATTCTTAATGGGTTTAGGTTGTAAAACTGCTAATTTACTTTATGACTTCTGTAACTTACTTACAAAGAGCAGGCCTACACCAGAAAGATAAGAACTCGAGGCCGACATACGTGCCTGACCACTGCCTGCTCAGGACCCTGCCCCCACTAAAAATAGAGACAACTGCATCGAAACTGTACCCCTCACCCTTCCTAAAATGTATAAAAGACTGTTCCACTCTTTGTTCGGGGCTCGAAATTTAAACCCTGTCCTCTGAGCCTCACCGGTAAATAAACGCTCGTCTTCTCCCTTGCCTGGTCTCTGGGTCTGTCGTTAGGAGAAGGCTCCCCCTCTCCTCCTACAACAGATGTAGAGAAACAGTGGATATTTCCATTGAGCACATTACTTTATGGGGTTGTAGCGATAATGCTCTTGTTACTGAACTTGCATTTAGTTGTAGGAATGGAACCTGAAAGGTGGAGAAAGAATTTAGTGATATTTTGCCCTAGGCCCTTTCATTTTTGTCTCCTGTCTGCCATGCTTACCTCGTGTGGTTATGTAGTTAAAACTGGGGGGTTGGAAAAAGGTGTGAAGAGAGCAATTCAGTTTCGTCCTGCACACTTCTCAGAGGTTCAGAAGATGATACGCTCAGTAGGTCTTTGGTAATTTGCTGTGTCCAGCGGGGACCGCATCATTCATAGAGACAGGAGACTACCTTGAATCCACACTGGATTTAGCCTGTGTCACGTCCCTGTGCGCTGCCCCGTTCATCTCACATCACACCAGGTCAGCCATGAAGCAAACACAGCGGGAGTATCGGAGCTGAAAAATCAACAGATGTCAGGTGACTTCTCGCGCTGTGTGGAGCTCTCTCAGGAGTAGCAATAAACGTGAAACCTTGCCCCCGGCGGACTTAATGGCACTAGACTCTTGTCACAGGAACCACAGTCCCTCTGGTTGCTATGGGAATTAACCATGAGGATTCAGACTTTGGATGAGAGGGGCGAGTTTGCTTATGCTAAGGACACGTTTGTTTCAATGGACTCTGAAAAATTTGAACCTGCAAGAAGAAGAAAAAGTTATAAATAAGGGGAAAGGTAAACATAGATATAGACACAAGCTTAGCTCTAGGGAAAATGTGTCCATTGGTATTTCTGCATAGGGCTTTGCTTTTTTCTGTTATCAGGACGGTCTTTTTCTGTACCACTGAAGCTGTAACTAGGCAGGTATAAGCCAGGTGCGTCTGCGCACGCGCATCCTTCGCCAGGGACTCCTGGCCCCAGCGCGGTGCGATAACTAGCACCAAGCGGGACCCAGCTGCACTGCGTGTTTCCATGGCATTAACTAAAGAGTTGCCTTAAATAGCTATTGTCAAGAACTTAGACGAACCCCATCTTGATTTTAAAAATACTAGACTTAGCAGTCAATAGAGGCAGAGGCTAAGCTCAGGGCATGAAGCCGTCACCTGACTGGACAGCTGTCCCTCACAGCAGGCTCTACGGGTGACTCTCACATTGGGCTCCCATGGGGTTCACGTTTGTAATATGCAGGATCTCACGTCTCATTTCCACCAGGAAAGCGTTTACCTCTGGTGTCACCTCATGGGGGCCTCCTCGAAGTAGCCCCTGTTACTCCCAGGGAGCTTTTGTGCAGATCAGCGAGGTAGTTCATGACCCACTACACTAGTGTTTGGTCAGAGACACCTGAGATTTGCTGTTGGCCTCCTGGTTTGGGGTCCTAACTCCACCTCCAGCAAGGTGGCCATGGGACCTTGCAAAAGTCAGTCCCCATTTGTGACAATTGCCTTCTGCACAGTGGCAGGGAGAGTAGCCTTTTGCTAAATGTCAGGGAGGATTTCAAGCCAGTTGTGCTCCACAGAGAAAGCTACTTTAAAAAATTAATAATTAGTAGAACTACATCATACAGGATAAACCCAGGTCTTTTGCTATGTTGGGCTAAAGTCATTGGACTTTAACACTTAAATTTAAACACAAGAATAGTAAATCGATTTTTCTTCTTTCCTCTTTGGCATCTAGCCTACAAGTGTAAGGAATCCTGAACTTGAACGAAATGGACTCTACCCAGCCTACACTGGATTGCCAGGATCACGGCATTCGTGCATTTTCCCCGGACAGTATAACCCGTCTTTCATCAGCGACGAGAGCAGAAGAAGAGACTACTTTTAAGTTCAGGAGAGAGAGGGGCCCTTTGCTCTGAGCAGTGACCTGGGACCTCGGTGGCTCAGAGGACTGCACCAGGACGCTGCTCCCAGGACTTGTCGGAGCCACACTTGAATGGCAAGCAGAAACCGGGACACGTGTGAGGGGCTTGGCCACAGTGGAGGGGACAGATGGATGTGGAACCGCAGGCTGCTCATTTGGCACCTTCGTTGTTACTGTGAATGTAAATGTGGGCCAGTACCAAGAGAGTGTCTCTGAGTGAGTGAACCATGGCGCTGGCACCCAGCAACTACCAGCCAGGGCAGACCACTAGGTATCACTGCAAGGACCCGGTTCTCCGTAGTTTGCACTTTAGTAAATTGGGTAGAGAGGTTTCCTTTTGGATTTGTTTCACAACTGTTCCAGAAAGAAGGCTTCCTTTCCTGAGACACTTCCATAGGCCACAATTTGGTGATTGATTTACAGCAAAATATTGGCTTATTAGTTATTTCCCTGCCCAGTGCCTGTGTGTCAAACAACAGATGATCATGAACATGCCACTAAGGTTTGAAGACACTGCCATTTTAATATGTGTCTAGGTTGTCTTATGCGACAATTTCCAAGTCAGTCCCCAAAATGAAGAATTGAAATTTGTGAGGCACAGCACACAACTCCAATTTGTTTTTTTTAGTCAGGGTGATACATTTATTTAAGACTTTTTTTTTCTATTTGCAGTTAAATCTCATTTTTTCAAACAAGTGTGGATTGGGGCAAAACAACTGGTTTTATGTAGATGCATCCAGCTGCCCCGTAGTGAGGCCCAGCAAGCAGATTGGCAGCTGGCACTGCCGACAGTGGTGTACTTTTCAGCCGTGAGGGAATTGCCTGGGGCCTGGGACACTGACTGCCATCATTGAGGCCAGAGGCTGCTGGGTGTGAAGCAGAAATGTAAAGCTGAATGCAGACTGGGTCTGAACTGGTATTTCAGCACTGCAGAAAAAGCAGCTTGATGTAGTCCCTGCAGCTGGACGTGGCTAGAGGAATGGGTTGAACAGGCAAGTCAGATTTCTTGCATCACCAGTGCTTTGGGAAGCTGTGTGGATTCCTGAGGAAGAGTAGGGGGCTGAGATAGAGCCGCAGGTGAGCTTGCCTACCTGCTAGTGCAGCATCTTGTATCCATCATCTCATTCATGAACTTCATGCAAACTTTCAACCACTCAAAGCTATTTATTTGTTGAAGAAATAACTTATAATTTTCCTCACCCAGTCATTTGTACCTCTTTATGCTGCTGTGTAGTGCCCTCCAGAAACAGAGTTAGAATTCAAGTCAGCATTGGAGAACTAAGGACTCTGGCCAGTCAGAGATCTGAGAGTTTGCCTTTGGGAAGGAAATTCCACACATCTTATTTATTATGCCTGTGACTTGGGTCCTGTGCAACTGTGTTTATTCGCTTGTTTTTGAAACAGCGCAGTTTTGGATGAATTGAAGGGAACACAGAGGTAAAGGGATTGTCCCCACCCTGAAGCTGAGAGCCATGGCACACACATTCCTGAAAATGGTGCAGCCACTGGGGACGATTCTGCCCTGGGCATGGCTGTTTCTTCAAGGTTCTCTGATCTCTTCAAAACATATGTCAATCCTCATCCTTATGCAATTCTCGTCCCAATGGTTTTAAATACAAACCTGTGTCCCATGGTCTCCGCAACTCGCTGTCATCCTGCTACAGCAGGAGCACTGGCCAGGTGCGGTGCATTTTAAGTAGTTAAATTACATTCATCTCATGAGATAAATGTAAAAAAAATTCTGTTTTCATCAGTAGATGCTAACTTAAAGTTTCAAAGCGTCACCTTTTTGAAATTTTAGATCTCGCATCTCTCTCTCTGTAGAACCAAAGGCCCCTTTGTGCCTTGTTGCCTTGAATCTAACTGGAGAGCTCCAAGGTCCCGCATCGGCTCACCTGAGCCAGTGGACTGGGGTCCCTCGTGAGGCGGCCTCGCTTTGTGGCTCGGCCCTGCTCACCCCCGACCCACAGCTGTAGGAAGAGCCATGGTGGGAGGCTACTCCCGGGCACACCCGTCCCTACCTTCAGCAGACATGGCAGCTGAGAAGTCATCTCTGTCAGGGCCAGAGCTCTAAGCTCCACGAAATGAGTGTTCTGTCCCAAAAGCATCCTTGGGAAGGATCCCAAAGTTCAGAAAAGTGTGTCCCATAAGTTCCAAGAGTGCTTTCCTGTTCATGAGTTTTGTCCATATGGAGTGGAGTAAGAGTGTTTTATTTTGTTTCTGTCCTTGTTTTAACTGAGAAAAAGGGAGGCACCCTGCCACGTTGAGTTCACACGCTACTACTATTTCCAGGAAGCATACAGGGGTGGGGAAAGCTCTAAGAAGGCTTGAGAAAGGCAGGACTGTGACCCAGTGCTCACTGTCCGCTCTGGGCGAGGAAGGGAGAGGTTGGCTTCACTCCTGCTTAGGGTTCGTAACTCCGGAAGGGTCCCGCCTGGGCCGAGGGGGAACAGCTGGCAGCCTGTGGGCTGCAGAGCAGGACTGGACACACACAACAGGCAGAGTCTCTCCACTCGGGCACAGTGCTTACTGTCAGCCTGCACACCTGGAATGTGTGGTTCATGTGTGCAGAAATGCCGTGGTCCAGCTGTGGGACCCTACGGCTGGGGGAAGGTGGGAGGAAGGGAAAAGCCATCTTGCCCACTAGCGAAGGGCCCAGGTGCCCTGCGACTCTGTTTAACTTTGCCTGAAGAGGCAGAGCTGTACAGCCCACTTGCCCTTGGCTCAGTTTAACCTAAACACACCCCAAACTAGGGTTTCGATCCATATTTCTAAAATACACTGACTTTGAGACTAGAGCACTTCCTTGGAAAGAGGAAGAATGCAAAGTTCAGTATTTTGTATTTTATTTAAAATTACCTTTGGTATCAGCTATTTTTTTCCGTCTGAAAGCTTTTGTGGGTATTAGAAGGGACATTTCATTTCCTCCTTGACAAAGTGTCATTCTGAGGTTCTCACATGTGTTTTTGGAAACAGAGATACGGTTTTATAGAGTTTGCCTTTGGGTATGTGTCCTTTTTTTCTTCTTCTTTTCTCAAATTCCCAAGGAAGGGAACTGACTAAAATAGTAGGAACATTAAAGTAGTAAATGCCAATAATTTGTCGTACTGAAGTATCTTCAGTAGTGTTACACTCCATCGTATCTGGTGTACACAGCCCATGAAAACCAAAGGGGATCATTTAGGTCTAAAAGGAGATCAGTCCCAGACTGGCTTTGTCCCCTGGGCATTTTCAAAGAGGTCGTTTCAAGGAATTTGCATATAAGATTCTGGTTTTGTTTGGGAGGGGTTGTGTAGAGTTCCTGAGTAGGGAGGGTGGGACAGGGCAGGGGTGGATGGAACCAGTTCTACCAGGGAAGCTAATCCGATTCAGTTACCTTTCTGTATTACCTTGGCCTGTTCCAAAAAGAAAATGAGTGTTTCATCGTGAGTTGCTCTAGGTTTTGTTAGTGTCTGTGTTGCTGGATTTATGGTTAAATGAAGCATATAGCTGGAATATGAACTTTCTGAGTTTTCACATTGTCCTGGATTTGTCTTTGTAAACCTTTAAACCTTAGCCCCTGGTTGATTGTGTTAAATCCATTACAAGAATGTTATTTAAAGTTGTATTATAATTACAACCTCCACTAATTATTCAGTACTGTAGCATCAAAATATTATTTGTAAGAATTTGGTTATTTTTATACTTATATCCACTATAAGTCTGGCGTTCTAGTCAGTAAAATGATGCAATAAAGTTAATATCATTTTCATTGTGTGTTTTTCTCTTAATAACGAGCAAACTGGAAAAGTACAACAAGTTACTTTTCAGGAGGGCATTACTTGAACGGTGGAACTGTACAGTGGACTTCCATGTGGCGAGTGTGGAGACTAAGTCATTTCTGCACCCTCAGTGCCCAGCAGTGAGGAAATAAACTTTCGATGATGGACAGATGGATGGATGGTTGGACAGAGAGACCTAAATGATAAAAAGCCTGACACAGATACAACACGTGCTTTTGTTTAGTGAATTGGAGAGCATAAGTAACCAATTTGGCCACTGAAGATTTCCTCCTGAATGTGTCCCACTAGCACTCCATGCCAACTCTTCATGTCTTGGAGGAGAAAGGAAAGAAAGCACATCTGTGCTCTGGTGGGCAGGATCTGTGGAACCTGAAGACAACGGGCCATGGACCTCACACTTGTGGCTGAAGAATGTGGCTGCCTGGCCAGAGATGAGTTCATTAGTTAATTGCTTCCTTGGGAGCCTTGCATGGTGGGGGTGAATGGGCCTCTCATATGATTTATGGCAAAAACCTGGGCACTGAGGGAGTCCAGTAATGGCAGTTTGGAGCATGAAGGTGACATTTTGGCAGCTTTGATCAGAGCTGTGCCCATCGGATGTTTCTGAATGGAGATGACCAGCAGCACTCTTCTGTTCTGACCCGGCTCCTCCCTCTTGGCCTTCCAAGACACCTGCTAACAGGCCCCGGCTGCAGTCTTAACAGGAATCCTTTACTGAACGCTTTCTTGTTTGCTCGGCTCAGCCAAACATTATAAACATCACATCCTTTCCAGACCTTCTCTTCCCTGGCACTTGTTTTTTTTTTTTTTTTTTCTTTCTAATTTTATTTTTTTAGTTGTATATATTAAGTTGTACAACATGATGTTTTGGTATACACAGTGAAATGGTTACTATGGTCAAGCAAATTAATATATCCATCATCTCACATAGTTACCTTTGTGTGTGTCGCTGTGCATAAGGTCACCTCACACCTACTCTCTTAGCAAATTTTCGGTACAGGCCAGGTGCGGTGGCTCACGCCTGTAATCCTAGCACTCTGGGAAGCCGAGGCAGGGGGATCACTTGAGCTCAGGAGTTTGAGACCAGCCTCAGCAAGGGCGAGACCCCCGTCTCTACTAAAAATAGAAAGAAATTAGCTGGACAACTAAAAATATATAGAAAAAATTAGCCAGGCATGGTGGTAGTCCCAGCTACCTGGGATCGCTTGAGCCTAGGAGTTTGAGGTTGCCGTGAGCTAGGCTAAGCCCACGGCACTCCAGGCAACAAAGTGAGACTCTCTCAAAAAAATTTTTTTCCAGTATATAATACACTATTATTAACTGTAATACTCATGCTATACATGAGCTCTCTAGACTTATTCATCCTACATAATGGCAAGTTTGCACCCTTTTTCCTACTTTTCCCCATTTCCTTCTCCCTCCGTTCCACTGTTTCTCAGTATTCAACTATTTTTAGATTCCACATATGAGTGAGATCATATAGGGTTTGTCTTTCTGCGACTGGCATATTTCATAAAGTCCTCCTTGTTGTCCTTGTTCCTTGTTGTCCCTGTTGTTGGAAATGGCAGTATTTCCTTTTTTAATGCTGAATTAATAGTCTGTTGCGTGTATGTACCGCGATTTCTTTATCCATTCATCTGTTGTTAATGGGTACTTCGGTTGTTTCCGTATCTTGATTTTTGTGAATAATGCTGCACCCAGCTAATTGTTTTTAACCTGAAATAGGAGGAACTTCCGCTCCACCCGAGGAGCTGGCCTGAGTGCTTACTCTACTTGTGCCTCTGACCTGGCAATGCAGATCCCCACCTCAGGATTTGATTTCCCAGCTATCAAAGGCCTAAAAAGTATTTCTGGACACTTGGACTTAAAGAAATTCAGCAATGTACAGTGAGTCATTTTCTGATTGCTTGGAAAGTACCAAAAGGTAGGAGGCACGATGCAGACAGCATATGCTTCAGAGTCCTCCCACTCTGGATATTGATCAGCTGTGAGAGCTTTCGATTCTCAGGAGTGACCGCAGCAGCCACCTGGCACAGCAAGCATGAACTTTGGGTCAGAAAGATACAAGAGAGGTGCCAGGAATAAAGATATTTACGTTGAGTTTTATTGACCTCATAAAAACTTGCAGCACTATCAGCTGGTATGACATTTCCAACAATTTTGTGCTGTTTTCCCCATATCACGATGTCATGCCCAGCTCTCTGAGCCTCAGTGTCCTGACCTGTAAAGTGGAGATAATAATTTTTGCCTCATGGAATTGTTGGGATGATTAAAAGGGAGAACTCAAATGAAAACACTTTGTAAAGTATGAAAAAACAACACACATACTGGTTCTCTTCAATAGGGCCCATCTGTCACCAAAAGAAGGAAAGACAGTTGCAGAATTAATATGTCATTTCCATGCTGATCTGCTGGTAACTGCCCCTGAAGACCTTGAACTTGTTGTCAAAGTGTTCTTGTCATTTCTGCACTAATCCTTCTCTAACCTGCTCCCAACATCATGAAGCGATTCGTGGGCTCAAAACCATGAATTCTGGGCCAGGCGTGGTGGCTCATGCCTGTAAACCTAGCACTCCCGGAGGCTGAGGCGGGAGGATTGCTTGAGCTCAGGAGTTCAAGACCAGCCTGAGCAAGAGTGAGACCGCATCTCAAATATTTAAAAAAAAAAAAAAATCATAAATTCTGTAGGGATAGGAACCAATATTGTCCTGTTCAACATTATATGCTCAGTGCCTGGCGCCTAGTAGGCATTCACTAAAACAAGGAGTGGGTAAGTAGGTAGACGAATCCGCCAACAAAATAAATATATTCAAATTAAAGGTCCTAGAGATCTAGCCCCTCTGGGAGCCACAAGCTGATGACCGGCTGAGGGTGAATAAATATACAGCTATGACATATAACTGAACAGGAGCCCTTCGCAAAGATCTCTTATAGTAAAGCTCAAGCAGGCATTTGTGAAGAAAACACTTTAAAGGTACACTAGAAAGCCCTGCCCCTGAGGAACTGTGGAACAACCATGCAATGAAATACCACCAGGAATTAAAAGGAGTAAACTACTGCAACAGGCAACAATATGGATGAGTCTCAAAAGTGATGTGCTAAGTGAGGAAAACTGGACACAAAAGGTTATATATTACATGATTCCATTAATATTGCATTTGGAAAAGATAAAACTATAGGGACAGAAGACAGATGAGTGGTTGCCTGGAAGTAGGGAAGCGGATTTCTGCTATTTACCAAATAGTTCGTGCTTTCTTCCTTCCAGGCTCATGCTGGGACAAACTTCCCGACCTCTTTGGAGTGTGGCCATGTGACTTGCTTCGGCCAAAAAATTGTGAGCAGAAGTGAAATGTGTCTCTTCAGGGAAGACGCTTTAAGAGCCAGCATGTGCTATTCACTTCTCTTGCCTCGGCAATCACGCCAACACATGCTGGGATGGAACGCTGGAGTGCCTAAGATGAACAGAGCCTAGTCAGTGACCAGAGTTGGACATGAATGAGAAACAAATTTTGTTGTGGTAAAGCACTGAGGTTTAGGAGTCACTTGTTACTGTGGCATTATTTAGCTGACCCTGACCAGTACAGCTCTCTAAAAGTAACATTAGCTGCTACAGTTCATGTGAATTGCGTGATTACTTGTTCAATGGCTGGAACATTTATGATCATCGTTAAAATTCTTCAACTAAGGTGTCAACGTTTTTATCAAGAATTCACATCAGAAACACTGCTTGGCTAATATTTGCCAAACCTGTTCTGTGAAGCTTTGTGATATGGATGGACTTTTGAACCAGAATGACCAAGGTTTGAAACTCACCTGTACTGCTTATCAGCTGTGGGACCTTGATGAATTTCTCAACCAATCCTATCATTAGTTTTCTCCTCTATAACATATAAGTAATGATAATACCTAATTTAGAGGTATGTTGAGGGGTTAAATGATAGATGTCTCTGAACCATAGCTAAATGATGGGATGCATCTAAGGCTCTGGGCCCGAGATGAAGCAGACATGAGTGTGTATTAGGCTCTGGGGTAGGCATACTTGAAGCAGCTGTCTTGCTACATATACATAAAAACTAGAATATTAATTCCTCTACCCTTCCCTCCTGCTTACTTGAGAGTTGTGCAAATCCTGTTATAAGGCATCATCACTGTGATACTATTATCATCAGTAAGATAAGCTGTATTGGACAATTTTGCATCATATTTTTATAATCTATGTGGAACTTGATCTATATTTAGCCTGGTGATTAGCAGGGTAATCAAGCAACAAGGTCGACCTATTATGGTACGGAGTGTGAGAAAGACCACCTTGAGGGCGAATGAGCCAAATTGTGAGTCTTTATTAGCTGGCCAGCGACTACCCTCTGTACCACCACAGACGGCTGCACAGAGAGCAGTCCAGAGCTGAAAAGGTGAGAAGACTTTATACTAATTTGGAGGGGGGCTACGTGACATTAAACACGACATAGTGGAACAAAAATAATTACATCATACATTCCATAGCCACGGGGTCTGGGACCTGCCTCAGACCACCTGCCTGGCCTCGGGACCGATTACAATCTTTGAGCAAGCGAGGTTACAGAAGCAGATAGCATCAGTTAAGGCAGGGAACATTCTATCTTGGGTGAGGCAAGTACAGTAAATTTTACTACAGACGGCTGGGGGGCTTACACAATCAGTTACAAGGTCATTGCTTACGGAGTACAGATTTTTCTATTAGGGCGAGGTTTACAAAGTACAAGCTTTTTACTCTATAGACAGGAATGAGTCTTGAAACAGCGTTTTCATAATATCTTTTCATATTTTTGAGGCCTCCTACAGACCTAAGCTGTATTGGACAATTTTGCATCGTATTTTTATAATCTGTGTGGAACTTGATCTATATTTAGCCTGGTGATTAGCAGGGTAATCAAACAACAAGGTCGACCTAAGCTGTATTGGACAATTTTGCATCATATTTTTATAATCTATGTGGAACTTGATCTATATTTAGCCTGGTGATTAGCAGGGTAATCAAGCAACAGTTCGACCTTTCCTGTCTCTACGGCATCATCACTCTCAAAGTGGAGTATCCTATCCCTCACTTCCTTATTGGCTGGTTCACGCCTTGCATCGAGGCTAATTCCTTTCTAAAGATCAAGGGACCGGGTTATAATCAGCTTAACCTGGGAAAATAAGAGCAGCTTTCACCGTTACTCATACAGTACCATAGAATGAGACACCTGGAAGGCTTTTTAGTGAGGTCATCCAGACCAACGGTTTGCAAATCCTGCCCTCCGAGATGTGACAATTCAGGAAGAAGTTATCACTAGGCTGAGGGAAAATGTATAAAAATAAAAAGGGAGTTTTTCAAAAAGCAAAATTTACTGAATTTAAATGCTATCTCATTGTGAGATAATGTCCTTTCTACTCTTTTTGTTTATAAAAACGTCCTCTAGGCCCGGCACGGTGGCTCACACCTGTAATCCTAGCACTCTGGGAGGCCGAGGCGGTGAAGTGCTGCTGACTAAGAGAGGAATCAATACACAGAATTCGGGGATGGAAAAGTCGTGAGGGGTAAGTATTGGAATTGTTTATTTATTTATTATTTTTGTTTTTTTGAAACAGAGTCTCCCTCTGTCACCCGGGCTGGAGTGCAGTGGCCTTATCACAGCTCACTGCAACCTTGAACTCCTGAGCTCAAGCAATCCTCCTGCGTCAGCCTCCTGAGTAGCTGGGACTACAGGCATTCGTCACCATGCCCGGCTAATTTTTCCATTTTTTGTGGAGACGGGGTCTTGCTCTTGCTCATGCTGGTCTCAAATTCCTGGCCTCAAGCGATCCTCCCAGAATGTTAGGATTACAGGTGTGAGCCACCACTCCCGCCCGGACCTGTTTAGATATAGAACGAATACTAAAAAATGAAAGAATTAAGATTTGGAAATAGAATATATGTTACAAAACCTTGACAAAGTAAAAATAATATAAACAACAAAAACTGGATATATGGGAAGAATGAGATTCTCTTCTGCTTATTTTCATATCTGTCTATCTACCTATCTACCTACCTATCTATCTACCTATCTACCTGTCTACCTATCTGTCTATCTATCTGTCTATCTACCTGTCTACCTATCTATCTACCTGTCTACCTATCTATCTATCTACCCATCTATCTATCTGGCCTAGCACAGTGTCTGGTATATTGCAGGTGCTCAGTAGATGCTAGAAGCTATCATTGCTTTCCTGGGGGGCAAAGAAGAGCCTTAAATCCTAACTGTGGTAACCTCCTATATTGGTCGGGGTTCTTAGTTGCAGAGGTGAACATCCAATCTGTTTGGTTTATTAGAGGACATCAGGTAACTCACAGAATTTCCAGGAGGAGCTTGGAAGATGTGCAGACAAGGACAGTGGCCAAATCACCATGCGGGAGTATTCCAGTGAAGACAGCCGCATTGCCTCTGCCACTCGGCACAGACCCCACAGCTCCTATCACTGACCCCCAGCAGGATGCTAGCACGTCAGGCTCCATTGCCCCTGAAAGCCAGGAATATGGACTCAGTCTTGTGCCTGCTTCCTTGCATTTCTCTCTTCTAAATTCAAGTCCCAGACAGGTGTCTCTGATTTATGGCACCAAGTCATGGGCCAGTACCCCAGAGACAAGAGAGGCTGCCATCGAAGGTCCTGGCCTCTATCTTAAAGAGGCCGGGCTCATGGTGGGGGAGGTCCCCAGCTGTAGGAAGGGCAGGCAAACACGCAGAACAGCCTCAAGCAGGGCAGTCACTAGCCCCTACACCTCCTAAATATCCCTTGCAAAGCTTGGTGATCCACAGACCAAAAGAATCCCAGGAGCACTTGAAAATTATGGTAAATTGGCTGGGCGTGGTGGCTCACGCCTGTAATCCTAACACTCTGGGAGGCTGAGGCGGGCGGATCGTTTGAGCTCAGGAGTTCGAGACCAGCCTGAGCAAGAGTGAGACCCCATCTCTACTAAAATAGAAAGAAATTAGCTGGACAACTAAAAATATATAGAAAAAATTAGCCGGGCATGGTGGCACATGCTGTAGTCCCAGCTACTCAGAAGGCTGAGACAGTAGGATCACTTGAGCCCAGGAGTTTGAGGTTGCTGTGAGCTAGGCTGATGCCACGGCACTCTAGCCCGGGCAACAGAATGAGACTCTGTCTCGAAAGAAAAAAAAAAAAGAAAATTATGGTAAATTGGTTCCTTACTTATTCAAAGGTTCTGCTAATTCATTGAATATATTTACATAAAATTCTAAAATCTCAGAGAAGGGACCCCTCATCCAATTTAAACAGAGACCACTCAGTTCTTAGCTGAAAGAGGAATAGAGTTGATGTTATAAAAAATATATGTACATAAACTGTGTGCAAAGAAAACTATTTTAAAAACAAACTGAGGACTCACAGAAAATATGACAGAAGGTTAACATCGCTTGGTGTTCTAAAACTCATACAAATTAGTTTTAAAAAGAAAAAGAAAAGAAAACCATGAAGAGCCCAATAGGTACATGGGCAAAGGACACACACATGATGGACAAAGGAGGACAGGCAAGCAGATACCTGTATGACGTCAGCCCCCACTTATAGCCGGAGAGGAAGGAAGATACTGTCTGGGGCCCGTGGGTTTTTATTTCCTCCTCGCAACCATAGTTGTCAGATAGCATAATCTCCATGTTATAAATGAGGAAACTTGGCCGTCAGAGGGTTGGGTAGTTTGTTGACCAACGTCACTTGGCAAAGCTGGAAGTGAACCTGTAACTGTCAGGCTCTAAAGACCAGCGTCTGTCCACTCCAAGCTGTCTCTCTCGTGACTGGTGTGACTCAAACCAAATTCTTTTCACCTGTTAAATTAACAAAACCCAATGTTGATGAGAGTATGGCGGAAAAGTCTTTCTCACAAGAAACTATGGGTGGTTGAGTAAATTATAAAATCTTTTGAAATCTGTCAATACTTACTAAGAGCCATAAAAATGTTGATTTACACTGACCCAGCAAAACACTATGCCTGTGTCCAGAGAACTAAGTCAAGTTCGCCTTCAATAATAATGGAACTCTGAGGCCACTAATGTTTGCTGGGCCTGTCTCCTGCTGGACAGGCATCACCATACAGCAATTTCCCAAGCCTACTTCTCTACAGTGGCAGGTAGGTCAAAAGGCTCACTGACTTTGATACTATTGATTCCCGAATTCTTATTATTCTTAAATTTCTATCATTAGCTTCTTGGTCCTTGCCCACTAGACTGTGGACTCCTAAAAAGCAGAGAACTCAGTCTTATTTATCTATTTGTTTTGGTATCATCCCCTATCCTTCTGTTAACATATAGTAGAAGCTTATTAAATGTTTGTAAAAACTGGCTTTGATTTCAGCCCCTCCCCACTCCATAATGCCCCATTCTCTACCCTCTTTAGTTTGTGCATTTGGGTGACTATCAAATTGGCCGCTTTGGTTAATTTATTCTTTTTTTTTTGAGACAGAGTCTGGCTCTGTTGCCGGGGCTAGAGTGCCGTGGCATCATCCTGGCTCACAGCAACCTCAAACTCCTGGGCTCAAGCAATCCTCCTGCTTCAGCCTCCCAAGTAGCTGGGACTACAGGCACGTGCCACCATGCCCAGCTAATTTTTTCTATATATATATATTTTTAGTTGTCCAGATCATTTCTTTCTATTTTTTGGTAGAGACGGGGTCTCGCTCTTGCTCAGGCTGGTCTCGAACTCCTGACCTTGAGCGATCCACCGCCTCGGCCTCTCAGAGTGCTAGGATTACAGGCATGAGCCACCGCGCCCGGCCGGTTAATTTATTCTTAAATGTCTTTGTGAATATGCCAACCATTGGCATTTCAGGAATAGTATATTTATTAATAGACTATCGCGTCACATACCTTAAATCAAGGTTCAGGGTCCCTGCCTGTCTGTCCTTATCAGCGGCAATGGCTTCTCCTGATAAAGGGATGTGGTAATATGTGAGTAGTAAAACATAGTGGCAATCAATTGAGTCAGGGAAGGCCGCAACTAAAAAGGAGGTCGGGAAATGATGGTATCACTCAGCCCCATTCCTGTTTCACAGATAAGGAAACAAAAGATCAGAGAGAGCAAAACATGTCCCAACATTACATAGCTGGTTCATGGAAGGATTAGAATAAGAATCCAAGGCCTAGGCCATACAGTTTATGCCCTAGACCATACAGTTAAGCCCGGGGTGCTTTCCAGGGCACACGTGGTCATTGAAAGTCTGTGTCATGAAAGCATGTGAGCTACAGACGTGTCTGAGAGAGGGCAGGCCAGCAAGCCCAGCTGTGTTGACTGACAAGGCAGAACTCCGTCACGCAGGGGGAAGTCACCAGCGATTGTGAGAAGGCCTGGCTGAGAAGGTGGGCAGGAATGTGGCGCAGACGTCGGCAAGTGTCTGGATGACATAGAAACAGTGTGGCATGGTGAGTAGAGCATGGCCTTTGAAAGCTGGAATTCGGTCCCATTTCTGACACATAGCCCCTTGTTACTTAACTTACCCATGACCCAATTTTTTAGTCTGTAAAAACTTGCTCATAGAACTGACTTCTCAGAGTTGAGTTAAAGGAGACAATAGATGGCTTGTAATATTCAACCCAACACCTGGAAAGAGCTCTGCAAGATGGTGGTTTGTGATTTCCTCGTGGAGGTCAAATCTTGTGGTCCTTCTAGGGAGTTAAAGTGAGCACCTGTTTCTCTATCAGTCTTCAGGATGCTTTTCAGCAGCAATGCCCCGGAGGGGTTTCAACTAAATCAATCCCAGTTCACCTTTTTTTTTTTTTTTTAATGTTCTTCTCTTTTCTTGGTAATAGCTTTATTGAGATATAATTCATTGACCATAAAATTCACTCTTTTAAATTCAATGCCTCATTGTTTCTTGGCCTTTTGGCTAAGATCAAGTGTAAATCAATGCAACACTACAATCATTACCACAATCAATTTTAGAACATTTCCATCAAATCAGTAAGAAAGTCGTACTTCTTAGCCATCATACCCCAATTCTCCCAGATCCCCTCCAGCCCTGGGCAACTGCTAATCTACGTTTTTGTTTCTATAGTTTTTCTTATTCAGGACATCTAATACATGAATAAATGGATTGTAGGCTGGGTCCGATGGCTCACACCTGTAATCCTAGCACTCTGGGAGGCCATGGCTGGAGGACTGTTTGAGATCAGGAGTTTCAGACTGGCCTGAGCAAAAGCGAGACCTCATCTCTACCAAAAAAACAATAGAACAAATTAGCCAGGTATGGTGGCCTGTGACTATAGTCCCAGCTACTCAGGAGGCGGAGGCAGAAGGATCACTTGAGCCCAGCAGTTTGAGGTTGCAGTGAGCTATGATGATGCCACTGCATTCTACCCTGGGGTGACAGAGTGAGACTGTCTCAAAATAAAAAAATAAATGGATTGTGGTCTTTTATGTCTGGCTTCTTTAATTTATTATAATATTTTCAAGGTTCATCCATGTTGTAGCATGTACAAATACTTCACTCCTTTTTATGGTCAAATAATACAAATGCTCTCTGACTTTCAGTGGTTTAATTTACGATCTTTTGACTTTACAATAGTACCCATATAATCATTCTGTTTTTTACTTTCAACGTTCAACAAATTATATGAGGTATTCAATACTTTATTATAAAATAGGCTTTGTGTTAAATGATGTCGACTAATGTAAGTTTTCTGAGCATGTTTAAGGTAGACTAAGCTAAGCTATGTTGTTTAGTAGGTTAGGTGTATTAAATGCATTTTTTACTTAAAATATTTTCAAATTATGATGGATTTATTGGAACATAACCCCACCGTAAGTCAAGGAGCATCTGTGTTCCACTGTATGGATGTACCACATTTTGTTTATCTACTTGTCAGTTGATGGACACTGGGTTGTTTCTACCTTTTGGCTATTATGAATAATGCTGCTATGAACATTCATATATGAATTTTTGTGGACATGTTTTCATTTCTCTTGGGTATATACTTAGGAATGGAATTGCTAGGTCAAATGGTAACTCTTCATCTAACTTTTTTTTTTTTCTTTTTCCAAGACAGAGTCTCACTCTGTTGCCCAGGCTAGAGTGCCGTGGCATCAGTCTAGCTCACAGCAACCTCAAACTCCTGGGCTCAAGCGATCCTCCTGCCTCGGCCTCCCAAGTAGCTGGGACTACAGGCATGCACCACCATGCCCAGCTAATTTTCTCTCTGTATATTTTTAGTTGTCCAGCTAATTTCTTTCTATTTTTAGTAGAGACGGAGTCTCGCTTTTGCTCAGGCTGGTCTCGAACTCCTGACCTTGAGCGATCCTCCCGCCTCGGCCTCCCATAGTGCTAGGATTACAGGCGTGAGCCACCGCACCCGGCCATTCATCTAACTTTTTGAGGAACTGCCGTACTGTTTTTCAGATTGGCTGTACCATTTTACATTCTTACTATTCACAGCAATGTATGAGAGTTCCAATTTCTCCCCATGCTCACCAACACTTGCAATTATCTTTTTTGTTGATAACTATTCTAGTGACTATGAAGTGGTATCCAGCTCACTCTTAATCCCCTGGGTTAGGGTATTGGGGAAAGACGACGATTCTTACTCCTCCATACTTGGCCCATGTGGGGACACTGCCCAGGGATGCCAGCTCTGTAAGAGCTTCAGGGCATTTCCATTGCACATTTAAGGTTTTTTTCACGGCAGGAAAGAATCCCACAGACTGTGCCCCATTGGTAATTAGTTTTTCAATTATGAACCCACATATTATGTCAGCTTCCAAGAAGGCATTATTGGAAGATATGGAGATATTTTTCAAGGCACTACAAATATTTACAGGGCAGATTATTTACTCAGCAGGCACCGGGACATGATCCCTTCTGGAGAGAAGTGCTGTCGACAGTATTGCCCCAGCCCCACCTTCCCCTTCTCACCTTCCATGTCGTAACGCTAAAGGAGCTTTCTGGGGCAGAAAGGTGACTTGAATTCTGCAAATGATAAAGACAAATAAAAATATTGTTTGAGGAAGGCTAACTTGCAACGGAGAGGAGTCACTATAAAGCAAGGGAGAGTCTTGCTAGGGAGCCAGGTCCAGCATCAGGGCAGGAACTCAGGGGGAGGGGTGGTTTCTGGTCCTGACTGCGTGGCAGCTGCTGACCAGGGTACTGCTGATATTGGGATATTTGCTCCCAGAGAAAGTTAGTCAAGGGCTATTTATTGAGTGCCTACTGTAGTGCCCACCTCTGCTGGGTGCTGCTCTTACTAGGTAAACATTGCAGAGTGTTTCAAGGTGAGGTTTTCCTGTTATACATGTTCCCACCGTACCTTGAATGTGTCCTTTGTAAAAGCACTTTATCGCAGGAATGCTGTCTTTAGTTCATTGGATATCCCCAGAGCCCAGAACAGTGTCTATCACTCATAGATGCTCTAAAGTATTTGGATGAAGGAAGGAATCGAAACTCCATATTGGTTGGTGGCATCCAAGTATAGCATCTCACCATATATATTGGTTTGTAGTTTATTTATACTCAGTCATATACAGTATTGTTGAAATTTTCCTTTGTTATCAACTATAAGCTGAGTTTTTAATGACTACATAATATTCCTCTCATGAACTCATCAAAGTCGTCTTGACTAAGCCCCAACTTTTAGACATTTATGTACTTTTAATTTTTTTCTATTAAAAATAATGATGATCTATTTGCACAAATTGTCTTTGAGCATGTCTAGCTATTTCCTTAGATAAATTCCTGGCATTGAATTGCTGGGTAAAGGGATATGTCCATTTTTAAAGTTTTATGATACATAGTGCTAAATTTCCCTCCCCCAAAGGCTGTTCAAATACCCCAACAACCACACCAAGAGTAAGCATTGTCATTCTTGTCATCTTTGCCAGTCAAATAGCCTCAGCATCACTGTGTCTAATTGATTCCTAATGCTACAGCAGGCTCTCAGGTGTTCCTTATGAGTATGTGTCAAAGTCAAATTGGCCATGAAGAAAAAAGCTCCTGAGAAAGCCAAACCAAAGATTTCCTCTTAAAAGAGTCATTTGATAGGTGACTTGAGACAATAACAATAACGAAGAATGTCTGGTTAAAGATTATTGGAATAGTCACAAGTTGGGTTCAATCTTTGAATGTCTATGCATATTTACTTATTTATTTATTTTGGAGACAAGGTCTCACAATTTTGCCCAGGCTGGACTTGGACTCCTGGGCTCCAGCCATCCTCCCATCTCAGCCTCCCAAGTAGCTAGAGCATCAACACACCCAGCTTTATCTATTTAAATGTCATTATGTTCTCCCAAGACTGACAGTCAGCTTTGGGGAGGTGGCTGCTTTCCAGGAATGAGCTGTTATTGCATTAAAGTTGATCAGAAAAAGTTCAGAGTTTATTAAGAACACTAGCTCTGGCTTTGTTCAGTTTCCTCTTTTACTAATCCAATGTGAAGTTTTTCATGTGGTTGGAAATTCTTATTTGTTTTTCAGTTAATGTACCTGTTTGCTTCCCCAGCTCCCACACTTTGGAGGCTCCCTTCCTTGCCATCCACCCTGCAAAGTGCCCCAGCACAGTGTTTTCCGGACTGGAGTCAGCTTCGTACCACACTCACAATCCTTGACAAACCATGTATCGTCTTCTACTCTTCCTTACATAATATTTTTCTCAAAATTGATTTTTTTAAAAACTAAATAAATTTCGTTTCAAAATGAACTTGATGTCAGTACCTCGAATAAAAAAATGAGTTTCCTTTGCCATAAATATAAAGTACCCATAAAATAAATACAATAAAAATAAAGTATGATTAGATTCTAGTTGGGTATCTCTGGTTGCCAATGGCTCTGTGCCTGAAGCCTGATGTCTCTTCCTTGTAAAGAGAAGTACACAACATTGGAGCACAGCGAAAGACGGACTAGCGATACAAGAGGTTTGCTCCCTGTGTAATCGGAACGACGGAAATAAATTGGAGAAGGCATAACTTTCCCCTCTAGGTGAGCCAATGTTATCTAAGGCAGTGTCCATGGACACTTGTGTGCCACCAGCGCGGTGGTCCCCAGGGCACCATCGCAGTCAGCTGGAGGCTTGTTAAAATGCAGGTCGCTGATCAGTAGGTCTGGGCTGGGGCCTGAGAATATGCATTTCTACAAAGTCCCCAAGTCATGCTGGTGCTGCTGCTCTGGGGAGCACGTTTTGAGAACTGTTGCCCTAGTTGCTTCATCTCTCATTTCAGGAATAACGGGACCAGGGAAGGCTGGAAGGTGCAAACCAGAAACACTGCAGACCCCGACCAGGTGCAGGCCTACCCCTATCCGTTGCTTTCAATTTCCCTCCCGAAGAGCAGCAAGTCCACGCCGGGTGCTGGCATCCCTGAGGGCAGTGTCGTGCCTTCTAGACCCAGTGGCTTCCTGATCTGAATTACAGTGTGTGGCCACCACGAGAGCTTTCTGACCTCAGTCAAGCCTCCCATGATCCTGCTGGGTGAATGGAGGAGGAAGTCAGCGAGAAGTCAAATCACTTCCTGGGGAAAATCCCTTATAAAACTTCTCAGTTTTATTCTGGAAAATAGATAATAAAATACAATTACAAAGCCCATGATATCTCTCAGGATGTGAAATATATATTTTTTAACAGCTGACTAAACTCAGTAGGGTGGGTAGATAAGCAACTATACAATTTTACAAGCCAAGACTCAAAAAGCCGAATGCCTGCTCCTTCCGAAGGTCAAGGTGTTTTGAAAGGCCTCTCCCGTGATAACAAGTCTATATGTTGGCATTTGAACATTTAAGCCATTTGCATCGTGTGTGTGTGAGAAGAGGAAGTCACCGTGAGGGTTCTCAGCACAGTCCTGCCACCCAACAAACCAAACCATATTTGCTTGTCCACATTCCTTCTAACATTTATCTTTATAAAGGCACACTGTTTTTACATAATTAGAGAGATGATGAGAATCCTGCCTTTTCCACATGCTATCACAGTAGAATAAGCACTTTTCCTCATTGCTGTGCACTGTTTCAGCATGATACTTTGTGTGGTACAGTCAGACCTCTCGGCAAGGACAGTCATCAGATTTCATCTTCTGTTCTTGATTTTAATTTTTTATTCTATAAAAAATGAGTTCTTTTTAATTTTTTACGCTATACGTAATACTGCAGCAAACATATTTATACATATAATTTTCCCTTCATTTGAAATTATTCCTTAGGATAAAGTCCTAGAAGTACATTTTTCAGGTAAAGGGTAAGAACATTTTTATGGCTCTTGATATCTGTTGCCAAGTTGCGTTTTGAAGCAATGTAGCAATTGTAAACATACTCAATTATTTGTACCCTCACCGGAGTTGGATATTACCAATGTACACATGTTTGAAATATGTAGAATATTATCTCATTTGTGTTTTAGTAGTAACATGTCTGTAAAATGAGTAAAAAGTTGAATATTTTCCCCCTATGTTTACTTACTAATTGTGTTTTCTCTTTTGTGAATAATTTGATCATGACGACCATAATCCTGGCTAGCCTTTGTAAAGTGAACATAGTAGGTTGAAAAGGCCATATAAAAATGGGAGAAAGGGAGAAAATATTTGCAAGACATATATAAAGAACTCTTGCAACTTGAAAACAAGAAGACAACCAACTCAATTTAAAAAAGGGCAAATTATTTGAAAAAGTACTTTATAAAAGAAGAGATATGAGTGGCTAATAAGCACAGGAAAAGATGCTCAACATCATTTGTCATCAGGAGGTGCAAATTAAAACCAAAGTGAGATGCCACTACATGCCCTATATCAGTGGTCCCCAATCTTTTTGGCACCAGGGTCTGTCTTCATGGAAGACAATTTATCCATGGACAGGGGTGTGGGCGGGCGGGGGAGGATGGTTTTGGGATGATTCAAGCACATTACATTTATTGTGCACTTTATTTCTATTATTATTACATTGTAATGTGTAATGAAATAATTATACAACTCACTGTACGTTGGGGACCCCTGCCCTATAGAATGGCTATATATTTAGAATGGAATGCTTGCATCATATGGTAGGTATTTGTTTAACTTTTTTCATAAATTGCCAAATGGTTTTCCTAAGTTATACCATTTTAAATTCCCATCAGCAATATACATGAGTTCTAGTTGCTCCCCATCCTTGTCAACACTTGGTATTGTCAGTCTTCATAATACCGATAAACAAACCATGGTACATTCATACAATGGAATACTGTTCAGAAATAAAAAGAAACAAGTTGTTAATACACACCACATGGATGAATCTGAAAATGATTTTGCTAAGTGAAAGAAAGCAGATCAAAAAGCAAAACAAAACAAAAACAGTACCTCTGTTATGATTCCATTTATATAAAAATTCTAGGAAATGAAAACTAATCTACAGTGACAGGAAGTGGATCAGTGGTTGCCTGGGGCTGGGGGTGGAGGGAGGGACCTCACCACAAATGGGCAAGAGGAAACTTCTAGGTGTGTTGGGAACGTCCTGTATCTCAGTTGTAATGGTGGTTACACGTATATATACATCGACTGAAACTCACTAACTTGTACACTTTAAATGGATACACTTTATTGATGTAAATTATATCTCAATAGAGTTAGTTTAAAAAGAAAAGAGAAATAAATAAAAACAAACCTTTGTTTAAATCCTGGTGCCAGGAGCCGTTCAAGCTGAGAGTAACACAGCACAACGTGATGGGCCTAGAGCTTCTTTGCTCCAGAAAAATATTTAAACGGGCCTCTCAGCTATCCAAGAACAAACCCCCAATCCTATTCTTCAGTGGAGACTTTGGGACAATAAGAAGCTAACCTGATGGGTAATAATAGTCAAACAACTTTGTTCTCACTAAGGTCAGAGTTAAGCCTCTGGCCATAACTTACAAGGTGTTAATGGCTTTATTCCTCTGCGTGGGCCTGGACGCGGGAAGGGTCGGAGCCCTGGACTTTAAGGACGGAGGACCGGATTAGGAAGACCCTGACAGGGGGATAAAGCTGGTTCCTGAAACATGAGGAGAGGGACAAGCGGCTGAGTAAGCGAACTGGGAGGCGGGGGACGTGGCCGGTGACCAACCAGGGATGCTTCAAGTCTGTCCCTTTCCTGTGCTGTATTTTCCACCCCCTTGCCTGCCCCGCCCCCCGCCCCCAGTACAGCTGAGTTAAAGGCACAATCTGATGTTAACTGTGTTTGGGAGCATTGCTGGGGGCTGTGTCCAGCTGCAGTGATGTGCGGAGAGCCACAAAGCCTGGAGATGTGATTACGAAGTTGTTGAAGTGACCATCAGAGAGGCCCAGAGTGGCAGTTACGACATAAGGTGACAAAGTGGAGCAGCAGACACAGCGAGAGGAAAGTCGTCAGTGCTCTTCAGGGATCCTCAGAACTGCGGCTGGGGGAAAGTGGGTTTCCTGCGCTCAGATGAAGGTGTGTAAAGCGCAAACTCTTATTGAGTATTTGAAGGAAGGGTGACTTCCTGAAGGGTGGTAGCTTGGGCATGTCTGGGATATCAAGAGATTAACCAAACTCACCCCCCACCGACTCCACAAGGGTATGTGAAATGTCCTAAATTATTTTGGACTTTGAGTTAGAAAAATAATCCATACCTCTTCTATCTCGAAATCTCGGAAGACACCTACAGTGCATGACCTAATCCTAACTACCAATTGCCTTTCGCTGCTTTGACGTCAAATAATGACTGGACTTTGTACCTGAAAGAGAATTAAAACTGAAGGTAGCTGGGGAGAGAAATCATTTCCTCCTTGGATTACCAAGCAAGAACAGCTACAA
Organism: Indri indri; assembly: GCA_004363605.1. Taxonomy (NCBI): domain Eukaryota; kingdom Metazoa; phylum Chordata; class Mammalia; order Primates; family Indriidae; genus Indri; species Indri indri. The sequence continues at coordinate 4,290 of RJWJ010020856.1, read as the reverse complement.
TGAAAGCCTTCACTCATCTCATTCTTCTCGCTCCGCTTTTTGTAAACTTGGGTAAGGAACATTTTAAATTTTAATTCTTCTAATCGTGTTTGTTGTCTTTGAGATAGCATCGGCAGGCTTACAGCCACCAATTCTCACAATCTAACACATGGACCATTTTATAAATGAAGTTTCCTCTCCAGCTTGGCTCAAAGACACAGGCACTTCAGTCTGTGATGGGGAAGGCAGAGCAGTAGCAGGAGGGGTCTGTGGACTAAGACTTTGGGCCAGGCAAGAACTCGGTCAGGCCGGGCAGGGCGGCTCACGCCTGCAATCCCAGTGCTTTGGAAGCCCGAGGCAGGAGGATCGCTTGAGGCCAATCTGGGCACATAGCGAGACCCTGTCTCTACAAAAAATAAGAAATTAGCTGGGCCTGGTGGGTGCATGCCTGTCATCCTAGCTATTCGGGAGGCTGAGGCAGGAGGATCTCTTGAGCTGTGAGGGGGCAGGTTGGGGAAGACTGTCCTCATAGTAGCCGCAGGACTCAGCGGATCTCCTCTGCCCACTCTGGGGGCAGATGTCATGGCCACGCCTTCAGGATCAAGTAAGAATTGGTAAGGTTTGTATGACTTTCAGGATCTACTATCAGAAAAGACTTGACTTCTGTAAAATAGAAGAAAAGAAGGGAGCTGGAAAGGGCAAGTTTGACTGGGAGGGACGGGGAGATGGATGGAGATCACAGAATGAGGAACCACTGAGTCTCAAGGTGCCTTATGGGAGTGCGGAGGACGTTCCTCCACCCAGAGAACCCCGGGGCAAGAAGCAAAGAGCTCATAGAGTGTGGGGAGCAAAGCGTGGGCTTTGGGGCGAGGCCACAAGGATTCAAATGGCGTGTCGCCACTTACCAGCTGTGGGTGTCTCTGACCTTCAGCTCCTCCCTGTGTACTAATAGGAAAATCCCCATACTGAAGAGTAACTGAGAGGGTGACATGAGACAACGTGTGTGATGTGTGGGGACCCTGCCTGGCACGTAGCAGGGGCTCAATAGACGATTACCCTGGACACTTTTTCCTCTTGTCTGCCCTGGTATCCAGTTTTCAAACTTTGGTTTTATTTTGCTCTTCTGTGTTTAAAAAAGTCATACAAGCAATGCAGACCCATTGTAACAAATTCAGACAATACAGATGTATATGAAATAAAAAGTGGGCATCTTGATCTGCCCTCCCACCCCCCTTCCCCCATCCTAGCAAGCCCTTCTAGATATACTACTCTTAACAGTTTGGCGGCTATTAAGATTGGTGTTTGGGGGAAAAAAAGTTTCTTTTTCTATGGAATGTTAAGGATTTTACAGGCGTGTGTAAGGAATTACTATTTTGAAAATGAGTTGCATCTCAGATTCTTAGCAACCAAGGGCAGGAAGTGTATCTTGTACACCTTAACGTGTCCCCTCCACCCCAGCCCCCAATGTCTTGCATAGCACCTTGAGTGCAACAACCCTTGCAAAAGTCGTTACTGAAAAAAATGAAAAAATGCGCAGGTGACATTCAAAGTTCCTTTAAGAGGCAAAACTTTCCAGATAGTGCTTTTTCTGAGAGGTTAGGGCTACTTTATTCTACATAATCTGATGGGCATCTTTGGGAACCAACATCTTATAATACTGAAGATCTTTGATCTGAAAGAAAGGCATTTTGCTGTGACTTTCAGCTAGCTTTGAATAGAGCAGCTACAGATGTTCCCTGGACAGGAGTGGTAGTTACAGAGTGTTCTCCAGACAGGAGCCAGGTCAGGGCATATTTTTTCCCATTTAAGCCTATGGTTTGTATCTCTGTGGACCTTGTGCTATCCTTGTATTGTTTAGAAGCTCTGGGACCTGAGGAAATAAAAAGATTAAAACTGTTTTTACTGATGCCTTAATATATTTCTGTTAACTATAGATTGAACAGAATAGATTATTTTACAATTCTTCATGTGTATTTTTACTATGCAATGTAAGCCTGGGATATTAGCTCTGAACTGTCTTCCCTGAAATCTGTACAATGCTCAGATAAAACACGCACATGCTTAGCCAGGTATGGTGGCACATGCCTGTAGTCCCAGCTACTCGGGAGGCTGAGGTGGGAGGATCACTTGAGCCCAGGAGTTTGAGGCTGCAGTGAGCTATAATCGCGTCACTGCACTCCAGCCTGGATGATAGAGTGAGACCCTGTCTTTAAAAACAAAAGCAAGCAAACAAACAAACACACACACACACACACACACACACACATTTATATTTTAGTTTTAAAACATATTGTATCTATTCACAGTGATGAATAGCTATCAGCTTGGAATGTGTCTCATTTATTAAAACTAATTGAGCATTCTGAAATGCAATCTCCCTAGCAAACAGAAATTTGAAACCAAAGTAAACAAACCAGCAAGTCCAAAACTCCTTGTCATAATCCCCAAATGCCCAAAGACCTGCAGAAAATCTCTTAAGAAGTCTTAATTAGTTTTGTGCATGTCTACAGAAACATGTTCATTATTTGGCACCAGCAGAGAATGAACACTTCTGAAGTATGAAATTCAGGGTCTGGTGTGGTTAGGGCTGTTTGACAAGCCCTTTTCTTCTGTCCAGGGTTTTCCATAGCTAGGGTCAGCCCCTGGCCACTCTCACTGCTGCCCCAATGATAGAGGACACAGCGAAGGTCACTTCTATTTCCACTACTTTCATTCAAATCCCTGCTTTTCTCTGTTTGCTCTTTCTGTGTTTGCTCCTTTGAGACTTCTTGGCTTTTTCATTCAATGGATGGCCTTTTCCACAACGCCCTACCCAAGTCATAGTTAAGACACTGGCATTTCACAGAGTTGACTTTGCCTCTGGGTAAACCCCTTCATCCCTGTGAGGGTTGGAGGGCTCTTCTATCACATGCGGACGCCTGTGTCTATTCCATAGGTACTGTCAGGTGCGGGGTAAGCATTTGATAAATGAGAACAGTAGCAGTCAACATTGCCATCTGGTGACCTATTTTCTTGCTCCTGGAAGAGCAATTGCTGATCTCTTCAACACCTAAGAATGATTATGTTAGCCAAACCCTGTTTTAGGTGAAGAGCCAGGCTCTGCCCTCAAGGGGCTCACAGACCCTTGGGGGATCAGGTAACATCTTCAGTAGTTCTCCGTACCTTAGGGTTTAGGAATTGCTTTCTCAGTAAAACTTTTTCTTTTAATAAATTTGTTTTTGGCCGGGCACAGTGGCTCACGCCTGTAATCCTAGCACTCTGGGAGGCCGAGGCAGGACGATTGTTTGAGCTCAGGAGTTCGAGACCAGCCTGAGCAAGAGTGAGACCCCGTCTCTATAAAAAATAGGAACATTAGCTGGGCATGGTGTTGTGCGCCAGTAGTCCCAGAGACTCAGGAGGCTGAGGCGGGAGAATAGTTTGAGCCCAGAAGTTTGAGGTTGCTGTGAGCTAGGATGACGCCACTGCACTCTAGCCAGGGCAACAGAGCAAAGCTCTGTCTCAAGAAAAATAAAAAATAAATAAATAAATATTTTTTGTTTAACCTGTTGTCAAGGTCAGAGTTCTTAGGTTCTATTAAGGGTTCTAGGAAATGGATTATTGGATGACTAAGAGTTTACTATTCCATGTGTCCAGGGGTTCCTCAAAGTGGTGAAAATGCAATTTTGATAACCATAGCCCATAGGACAAAGACCATTTATACATCTTACTCTTTAGAAAGTACATATGTCTAGAATTGTTAATGGGTAAACACTAGCAGAAAAAAAATTTTGGAAGAAGGAATGAGGTATTTTTATTTCGTCATTCTTTGAGCTACTCCCCCCGCCCCCCAACCTTTCCCTCCCTCGACGTCTCAACAGAGAAATCGCCATGTAATGGAAAATTGGGGCAGTTGCCTTAAGTGTGGAAGTCCACGACTGGGTGGTGACAGCGCCACCTTGTGGCATCCAGTTGTCCTCCCTGAGGACTCAAGAGTATCAAACCCAGAATAACAGTTCTGCAACTACAGGCATAAGTGCCATCACTTTTTGGTATTTGACTTAATACATATTAAGTCTTTATTTGTCATATTTTTCAATAACGTTTTTCCAGTTTTGTATGTTTAATTTTTAATTGTATTTATTGTGGGGTTTTTTTTGTGTGTTTAGTAGTCTTATATTTTCATCTTTAATGTAGTCATATATATTCATTTTTCCAGAAAAGAATGAGTTGGGTGCTAATTAGTCTCAGGTAATAGTAACCGCCATTATTTATTCAATGTGCTGTCTTCTGAAACTTGGTATTTTTGTTCCTTCAACCACAGGCCAAAGCTCA
>RJWJ010020855.1:0-28574 GCA_004363605.1 Indri indri | reverse complement strand
AGGCCGAGGCGGGCGGATCGTTCTGAGCTCAGGAGTTCGAGACCAGCCTGAGCAAGAGCGAGACCCCGTCTCTACCAAAAATAGAAAGAAATTAATTGGACAGCTAAAAATATATATAGAAAAAATTAGCCGGGCATGGTGGCGCATGCCTGTAGTCCCAGCTACTCGGGAGGCTGAGACAGTAGGATTGCTCAAGCCCGGGAGTTAGAGGTTGCTGTGAGCTAGGCTGACGCCACGGCACTCGCCCCAGACAAGAGAGTGAGACTCTGTCTCAGAAAAAAAACAAACAAAAAAAACCACTGTGGCCTCAAGGAAAAGTTTCTGATTTTTTTGTGTGGTAGTCAATGTGTTAAAATCCAATCTGATTATTATTGATTTTTAATTCATATATTTAGACTATTTACATTTAATATAAATATTGATATGTCTGGGTTTAAATATATTATCTTGTTTGTTTTATATTGTTGGCTTATTTAGTTATAAGTTTGTTTAGTGATTGCTTATAGTATGCACATTTAACTTATCCCAGTCTATTATCCCATGATAATTTATGTGTGTATAAGAATCTTAAAAGAGTATAGTTTCAGTTTTCTCCTTTTGGCCTATGTGCTATTTTTGTCATATTATTTATCTTTACATGTATCGTAAACCTCACAATACGTTATTGTAAATCTTGCTTTAAATAGTCAATTATCTTTTTTCCTTTTATTTTTAGTAGACACATAATAATTGTACATATTTATGGGGTACAGAGTGATATTTCGATACATGTATATAATGTATAGGGATCAAATCAGGGTACTTAGACTATCCATCACCTCAAACATTTATCATTTCTTTGTGTTGGGAACATTCAAAATCCTCTCTTCTAGATTTCGAACATATACAATAAATTATTAACTATGTACATCTTACATTGCTATAGAACACTGGAATTTATTTTTATTATCTACCTATCATTTTCTATCCATTAACCAACCTCACTCTGTCCTCCCCTTCTAACTACCTTTCCCAGCCTCTAATGACCATGAGCCAATTCTCTGCTTCTATGAGATCAATTTTTTTATTCCTACATAGGGGTGAGAACATGTGGTGTTTTATCTTTCTGATTTTTATTTCACTTAATATAGTGTCCTTTATGTTCATCCATGTTGCTGTGAATGATAGAATTTTACTCTTTTTATGGCTAAATAATATTCTGTGAATATTCTGTGGTGTATATATACCATGTTTTCTTTATCCATTCATCTGCTGATGGACATTTAGGTTGACTCCATATCTTTGCTATTGTGAATACTACTGCAATGAACATGGGGGTACAGGCATCTCTTTAATATACTGATGTCCTTTCTTTTGGATAAATACTCAGTCGTAGGATTGCTGGTTAATGTGGTAGTTCTATTTATAATTTTGTGGCTCAACTAATTTACGTTTCTACCAACAGTGTATAAGAGTTCTCTTTCCTCTGCATCCTCACCAGTATTTGTTATTTTTTGTCTTTTTGATAATAGCCTTTCTAACTAGGGTGAGATGATATCTCATTGTGCTTTTGATTTGCATTTCCCTGATGATTAGTAATGTTGAGCATTTTTTCATATACTTGTTGGTCATCTGTATGTCTTCTTTGGGGAAATGTCTATTTAGATTCTTTGCCTCTATTTATCTATCTATTTATTTTTACAGTTTATAAAGCCCTTTCAAGGTTCTCATTTTATTTGATTTTTAAATCCTGTGAAGTAGGCAGAGCTGATATTATCATCATCTTTTTATTTTTAGTTCAATATATTTAGGGTATACAAGTGGAGTTTTGTAACATGGATGTATTGTATAACGTTGAAGACTGCGCTTTTAATATACCCATCACTCGAATAGTGTATATTGTACCCAACAGGTAATTTTTTATACCTAACTACCCTCTCACCCTCTTCCTTCTGAGTCTCCAATGTCCATTGTACTACTCTGTATGACCATTCATACCCACAGCTTAGCTTTCACTTATAAGTGAGAACATGCGTTATTTGGTTCTGTTCCTAAGTTACTTCACTTAGGATAATAGCCTCTAGTTTCATACAAGTTGCTACAAAAGACATTATTTCATTCTTTTTTATGGCTGAGTAGCATTCCATGGTGTACATGTGTATGTGTATGTGTGTATATACGTATACACACACACCCCCCACATTTTCTTTATCCACTTGATGGGCATTTAAGTTGATTCCATATCTTTGAACTGTGAATTTTTCTTTGTCCATTTTTAAATTATTTAGTTTCTGTGCTATTGAGTTGTTTGAGTTCCTTGTATATTCTGGAAATTAGTCCCTTGTCAAATATATAGTTTTCAAATATTTTCTCCCATTCTGTAGGTTGTCTCTTCACTCTGTTGATTGTTTCTTTTCCTTTAATAGTCAATTATCTTTTAAAGATATTTCAAAAATAGGAAAAACTTGGTATTTTTATCGACATATTTATCATTTCCACTGCTCTTCAATCCTTTGTTTTCATCCATATTTCCATCAAGTATCATTTTCTTTCTGCCTAAAGGACTTTCTCTTATATTTCTTACAGTGTAGTTGTGCTGGAAGTGAATTCTTTTACCATTTATACATCTGAAAAAGTCTTTATATCTGAAGAAATCTTCATTTCACCTTTGTTTTTGAAAGATGCTTCACTAAATATAGGATTCTAGGTTGACAGGATTTTTTTCTTCTTCTCAGTACTTTACATATACTCTTTGATTGTCTGTGGCTTGCATTTTCCATGGAGAAGTCTGCTGTCATTTTTATCTTTGCTACTCTACATGAGGTGTAATTTTTCTCTAGCTACTTTTAAGTTTCTCTTTATCACTGCTGTTTTTAAGTAATTTGATTATAATTCACTTTGGTAGAGTTTTCTTTATATTGCCCATGCTTACGGTTTATGGTTTCTTGATTCTATGGATCTATAGTTTTCATAAAGTTTTAAAATTTTCTCCATTGTTTTTCCAAATATTTTTATGCCCCTACCCATCTTTGGAAACTCTAATGCATGCATATTAGGTTGCTTAAAATTTTCCTGAAGCTTACTAATGCTCTGTTCATTATTTTCTTTTCAATCCCTTCTCTTTGTTTCATTTTGTATAGTTTCTGTTGTGTTTTCAAGTTCAGTAATTTTCTATTTTAGTATTGCCTGACTGGTTTTTAATCTAACCTACTATATTTTTTAATTTCATATATTTCTCAGTTCTAGAAGTTTGAATTTTAAAAATCTTTTATGTCTTTACTTAACATGCTTAAAATTTCTTCTGTCTTCTTGAACATACACAATATATTTGGAAAGATTATTTTAATGCCCTTGCCTACTAATTTTCTCATTTCTGTCCATTCTATTGATTTTTTCCTTCTTATAGATTATTTTTTCCTTGTCTTAGCATGCATTATAATTGTTAATTGGATGACAGACGTTTTGAAATTTATCATACTGGGTGTTGAATGTTTTTGTATTCCCATCAATATCTTGACTTTTGTTCTGGGGTGCATTGGAGTTACTGAGAAGTAGTTTGACCCTTTTAAGGGTTGCTTTTAAGCTTTGTTAGACAGTCCCAGAGCAGATTTTATTTTAGGGCTAATTTTCCCTACTACAGAGTTTAATACCCTTTGATTACTCTCCCTGATGAACTATAAATTATGAGGCTTTTCAATTCTGGCTAATTGGAACATAAACTTTTCTCGGACTTGTGTGAGTGCCAGATATTATTCCCCTCAGGTAGTTTTATCATATGTATGTGCTGATCAGTACTCAGCTGAAAATACAAGGGGGTACTCTCTGTAGATCTTGTAGCTCTTCTGTATGGTTTACTCTTTTCAATATTCTGCCAGTGAACTACAGCTGCTGTGGCATTTCTGGATGCCACACTCCATTTTCTCAACTGGAGACTGCCTGGATCCACCTCTGTTCCCCCTCCCAACATTGCCTCATGGAAAATCTCTCCAAGCAGTACACTGGCGCAATCCTAGGCCTCGTTTTATTTGTTTCTCTTCTCTTGGAGGACCACTGTTCTTGGATGGGCATGGTGGCAAGTGCCTGTAGTCCCAGCTACTCTGGAGGCTGAAATGGGAGGATCACTTGAGCCGAGGAGTTTGAGGTTGCAGTGAGCTAGGGTAGGTTGATGCCACTGCACTCTAGCCAGGCGACAGAACGAGACTCTGTCTCAAAAAAAAACCAAAAAAGATCATTGTTCTTACTGCCTGATGTCCTATGTTTGCTAGTTATTGTATCATATAATTTGTCTAATATTTTTTGATGCTTCAGACTAAAGAGTATATCTGGTTCCTGTTATTCTGTCTTGTCCAGCACTGGAAGTCTTTTCACTATATGAGTTATAATGATGACTTCTCAACAATATAAGTAATAATGATTTATAATAATAATATTTTTCAGTACTTGTAATTTTGATCATCAGTATCCTTTGGTCTGATGATGCCATAGGGTTTGCTATAGAATATCATCATTACAAAGATGTAGGTGGTATCCATATTACTCTACACAGACTAAATGATTTAGCTGAATTTGCCAGTTTAAAATTCTCACTTACTTTCATCAAAAACAAAATTTCCTATTCTTCAAAAGAATTAATTATTTTATTGAGTTGACTAAATTGAGTAGATTTCTGAGTATAAATGTAGTCTAATTGTATTATTTCTGCCAAGGGGTAGGGATGCTAGAAAGGGCACATTTCCACCCCAGTAGGAAATAAAGTGAGGAGAGAATGGCAGGACTCTGATCCATCAGTGCTTAAAAGATAAGTAACATTTTTTTAAAATGTGTATATAGTGTTTTATGAGAGTAAAAAGGATAGGTAGCCATGGGAGTATTCAGACAACACTTTTTGGAAGTAACTTTTTAATCAAGATTGTATAGACTAGTATATGTATCTGTGTTTGTGTTGGAGTAGGACGGGGAGGAGGGCTGGCGCTGGGAGCACAGAAAAGAGTCTTAAAATCAAGGAAGCACAAAGAAATGACTTCTTTTCTTGAGAGACTGCAGCTCTTTGCCAGATTGCAGCCTGCATGTTGAGAATATCATAAGGGACTTTATAGGGCATTCATTATAACATTGTGATTATAAAAATATGGCAGTAACAGAAATATCTATAAATAATATTACAGTAATTCTTGGAAATATCACACCATATATCAGTGTTTATTGATATGGAAAATTATCACAATAGTTTTCCAGTTGAAAAAAGAAAATTGAAGACTATGTGTAATATGATTATATATGTTTACAATCTATCAATTATAATGTCTAAGAAATTCATACGGGTCACTTTTGGGGTATGAGAAATAGTATATGAGAAATAGTATTGGGGAAAAGGAGAATTTTTAATTTTTACTTTATGCTTTTTATACTGCCTGAAAATTTACAATTTGCATGTATTATATTCATGATTTTTAAATAAATAAATAAATAGAATCACATTAAAATTCTCTTTCCTTCAGTTAAATTAATCAGAATCTAAATCTAAGTCACATTTATTTCTTCTTGGTTGTAGTCTGCTTTTTTGACAACCATCCATCTAATCAATGTATTTATCTGGATTGACTCAATCCAAGTAAAACTCTCAGCATGTTATTTCCTTTTCCTTTGTAAGTCCCCACCTGTCGACATTGATGGGTATCATTGTGAAAAAGCATCTCACAGTGGTTTCATTGGTTCAGAAATCTGTCATTTATTTTTCCAATACAAACTTGAGTCTGCCATCATATACTTTAGTTCCATCTTTGTTGTATTCTAGATTATGATTCTGTTTCATTTCAGATTTGTTTCCCCTTCTGCTAGACTATGACGCTGATCATGTGTGGGAAAGGGTGTGTCAATACAGCTCCTTCCTGCTTTCAATCCACAAATTGAAGTGCCGTCTACCAGCTGTTACCTTCTCTGCACAGGCAGCTTGCCAACAAACCAGAATTTTCTGGTGTACTGCGGGTCCTGTCAATTCTTTTAATATCCTTAGATATAGAAATATTTTCATAGTACAGAGAATGTGTCAACTATTTTCCATATACCAATAAAGAACTATTGTAGTTGTGTGTGTGTGTATGTATATGTATGCATGTCTGTGTCATGCTCAATGTCTTCTGGCTTTAATTTGTTGCCTGGAATTAAAAATTGTCAACTCCTAGGGCAGTGACTCTCTTATATTTGCGTAGTTTTCTAAAACAGTTAAGTTCTGGTCGTAATCTATGCAATTTTTAGTAGCTTTGAAAATATGACACAGAAAGTGGTTTAGAATAAAATGTACCCAAGAGAATTGTGTTTATCCTATTCATGTTCTGCTCATACTTCTTCGTTGCCTTATCCTGATCTTTATAAGCATACTGCTTTAAATGTTCTAGCTTGGGTTCTTTTTAATCTAAGAGCACTTTATGACAGTGGTGGTAAAACTGAAAAGGAAGGTTCATATCTTCGGGGAAATATGTGTTTGTGTGTGGGTGTGGGAATGTGCTACAAAGATTAAGTCCCAGAAATGTTTTGATAGTTCATAGAAGATGTGCCTCTGTTATAGCTGAGTTAAATCAGAACCCTGAGGTGATGCTCTAACAAAAGAGAACATCACAAGAAAGGAAAAACAAGCACCACATGTACTCACCATCAAATTGGTACTAACTGATCAGCACTTAGGTGCACACATGGAAGTAATATTCATTGGGTGCTGGACAGGTGGGAAAAGGGTGGAGAGGATGGGTGAATTCACAACTAATGGGTACAGAGTGCACTGTCTGGGGGATGGGCACGCTCATAGCTGTGGCTCAGGCAGTGCAAAGGCAATAAATGTTTGTACCGCCATAATATTCTGAAATTAAAAAAAGAAAGTGAACAGATGATGCCCTTTTCTTTAGTGTACTTTCAGAGTTTCCTAATAGAATCTTAGTCAAGTAATAACCATAACAAACAGAAAAATAAAACAAAATCCTTTTCCTTAGAGGAAAAACTGTTCTAGGGTTTTGTGGTATTCAATCTGATCATGTTGTTGCAAGAATTTCTTTGACCAACCCTGAAGGTTGAGTAGGTGTTGTCATGTCAGAGAAGGGGGAGGAGTCCACATTCTAATAAGAGGAGGCAGCTACTTGAATGGGGATGTATAGACTCAAAGGCATTAATATGGCTTTAATAAGGCAAAATATCTTATGTATATAAACACTTCAAAATCTAAAACTCATATTTCCTACAGAAAAGTATTATTTTAAATAATAAATTTTTAAATTTTTTCTTGTTTAAAACTAATGGAAGATATTAAAGAAATTTATATTTTATATTGTAATATTAAGGAAATTCTTTTACATTGGAGGTTTCTCAAGATGAGAAAAATGTAAAATTATGCATTTGTTTAAATATCTCCGAAAACCAAAAGAATCACTTCTAAGGGGTCCATAAACCACACTTATTGAGTTAATGGTTCATGATAGCCTAAAGACACTGATGTTATTATGTCACTTGGTGATTTTTCAGTAATTAAAGAAAAAGGCAAGTAATTTAAACCTTATTTGAAAATAATGGTTCATTTAGACATTATCTTAATGTCTTTTACAGAAGTGAAGCATTTTATGCATTCCCCAAAATTGTTTGATTGGCTCTATTTTAAATAAAAATTAAGGCATGGTATTGTTTCTTTTCTAATAACCCAGACTATATAAATGTGAAACCCTTCAATAAATGATCAAGGTTAATATCCAATTTGATATTGAAACATTTCACATCACTAACTATAAAGGTTGAAATAGAGTTGTATCATCACAAATAACATTTTAGTTCTTCAAATACAAACAAGAATCAGTGTATTTTGTTGGTTATAAAAGCAATAATACCTCCTTATATAGAAGAGGAAAATATCCTTTTTAGAGAGTATTAATCCCTTGGAATCAAATACCTAGATTGTCAAAAATACCACAAAATGAGAATTTAGTATAAAGTAGTTACTACTTTAGGTGGGCAGTGTGTCTTCGTTGACTTGGAAATACAAATCTATTAAGAAGAAGACACTACCAACCAGGCCTCAAAGATTGCTATAGATAAAGCTCTAACAAATATAAGCTTATAATCAAAATTCATAAAACACAAGAACACAAGGGACCCCAAAGAATGTAGATATTGGAATAATCAGATATTGAATAAAAATATATATGTTTAATATGATAAAAAATAATTAGAGGAATTGAAAATAAAAGTAAGTCAATTAGAACAACCAGTTAAATTGGACAAAACAGAAATAAACAAATAGGACCATTATCAATTAAAAGTATAATGGTTGAAACTATAAATTATACTGTGGAATGAATACATCTGAGTAAATCAGTGAAATATAGCTTTGAAGAAATTACCAATAAGACAGAAGAGAGATGAAGAGACACAATACATGAAAGAGAGATGAAGGTACATCAGGGATAGATTTTGAATATACATCTAACCAGAGTTCCAGAATGAGATAATAAAAGAATAAGGCAGAGGCAGTATTTGAAAATATAAAAGCTAAGAATTTTCCAGCTGTGATTAGGGAAGCACATATATACAAAACAAGATTGCTAAGATACTGGATAGGGGCATATATGACAGAGGAGAGATGATTATTAAGAAAACATTGTAATGTCTTACTGTTGTTTGAAAGGAAAGTAAACATATCATGTTGCTTTAGATATCAAGTTAAATACTCATAATTTAATATGAATTATAAATATTCATAACTCATATTAAATTAATAATTAAACCAATAAATTAATATGAATTATGAATATTTATAATTTATAAATTTACTAAATTATAATTTATATAATTTTATATTAATTTATATATGTAATTTGTATAATTTATAATTATAATAAATATAATTATTATAATTTATAATTATAATAAATATAATTTTTAGATTAGCTATTGAAATAATAGAGGATATAAATTTCAGACCAGCAAAGGAAATCAAATGAAATGTGAAAAGAAAATTAAAAAAGAAAAATTAAAAAGAAAAGAAAGTTAAAAAAATAAGGAAGAAAAAACAGAGCAGATAAGCACAAAATACAGCACTGGAAATAAATCCAAATGCAGTACATATTAATAATTTACAATAAATCCAAACTCACTAAAGAAAAAAGATTGTTAGAGTAGGACACATCTAAAGCACATAGAAAATTGAAAGTTAAAAGTTAGGAGGGAAAATGGATGTATCACATAAATATGAACCAAAGAAAGGTGGTATAACTATGATTATGTCCTAAAAATACATTTTGAATGAAGCATGTTACTAGATTTAAAAAATTCTAAACTTACATGCATCTAATATGAAGTTCAATATGGAAAATCAAAAATTCACAACTCTAAGACCATATTGAGACTTTGAAAGACATATCTAACAGTAATTCATATACCAAGCTAAAATAATTTTAGTAAGAATATAGAAGATTTGAAGGAAGACTAGGCATTTGAAGCAACTTGGCAATACTACAGAGGTGGTTATTTAGTAGGAAGACTTAATCAGGGGCCCTTTCTCAACTGCTGTAAGACTTTTGAAGTATCTTTATGTCTGATTATCATGGAAGGGCTTGTTAATGGATGTTATAATAGAAATGATTTTTTTTTTTTTAGTGAAATAGGTTCAAAATATGTGGGTTAGTTAGAAATATTATACATGCATCTCCACTCTGGAATGAAAAGGGTTTAAAGATCTGTAAGAGTCCAGTGGGCAGCTGGAGGACTTTGTCCTGTCCTGTGTTCAGCCATGTTTTAGGGCATTCTGTCACTTGAACTGAATAGCAGGTTAACTGAATACTGCGGTTGGAATGGAGTTGAATCTGCTTAGGTTGAGTATTTCATGTGAGATTCTTGTCAGAGCACCTAAATAGGCAGAAAGCTGGGACTTCGTTGATCTTTCAGAATAGCCTGTGTGACTGGTTTTGTGCTTGTTTACAAATTCATATTTGTGCCTATGGTTAAATTTAGTCTCAAGCCTTTTATTTGTAACATACCATGCATAGTTATAGATTCATTGAAGTGGAGACCTAATTATAAGCTATAGATATTTACCACAAAAAAGTAATAATTGTGAAGAATATAATATATATGTAAGTAGTTCACAGCATCATGGTTCCAATTTGTTGACTAAAGGTCAAAATCCAAAATAACTTGAGTCATTGATGTGGAATTTTACTGTCTTATTTGATCTGATTAAAAAAAGATTATGTCAAAACAAGAATAACTTGAATCATTACTGTGGATTATACTGGGAAATTTTGACTGATAGAAAATGAGAATATGTTAAAACAAGAAAAGACCTTAGAGGATATTTTCTTTTATAGAATCATGAAGACCTGTTTGACAAAAATTTGCTCATCTCTGATATATCTTATGGGAAGAGCCCCAATGATGGATAGAAGATATTTATTCTTCATCAAACATAACCTTTTATTTGCATTGAGGATAGCAATAAAAGTTCTGTAGGTCTCTTTCTGAAATATGTGCTAAATTATTTACACATTTCCTTTTACATATGGAAAATGTGTATGGTTTAGGTCCTGCCTTAGAAGTATTCTGATTTCATGTTCTTGTTAGAAAGTCAAGATGGAGAGTTGGGGAGCGGATACTCAGTAGAAAGAATGAGGTAAGTGCGATAAATGATTTTTAGAATCAGAACAATACTGCTAGATTGTGTCACTATTGTAAGCTATTTATATAGAGAAACTGTTTGATACAGCTATTTATTCTTCTTCTTTGAACTCCTGCAACTTTTCTCCCTTACCATTGTGTGGTTAGCTATCTTGGCTTTATCTTTTCAACTAAATAGATGTTACATTCCTCAAGGATAGAAAGACATTGTCTTTGGCTTTCTTAAATGCCCATGCTTGCTAGCCTTTTGCCTTGCATATAGTAAATACCTAGTAAATATTTGTTAACTGACTAATTCCCTTAAACCCACCACCTTTGCCATATCTCAGTAGTCGCTCAGTAAATACTTGAGCACATCACATATTAATCATTGACCTTTCAGAAGCAAAGAAACAATTCGGATGACTTTATCCCTAAATTACTTTTCGTTTCCTTGTACGAAGGGATCCAGCCTTCTTCAGTTTTGTGTTCCCTAGCACCTAACCAAGATTCTTTCCCAGAATAGGCCTTTATGCTAATACGAAGCTGCTGAATGCAAACGGAAACTGTACACAGCCTTGCCTATGGTTTTATAAAGTTCTAATCACCTGAAGGCCTTTCCTTAGCCAACATATTCTTCACCAATCCTTTCATTGGGATCTAGTGATACTACTCTGGTGGCCGTGAAAAAACACAGTAAGAAAGCACAGCATTGTTTCTCTTGGATGTAGATTCAATAGTCATCTAAATTTTTTAATGTCCTGGTCTATTTTGCTCCATACTTGTTTTTTCTTAGGGTTTCATCTGTGGGGCTATATTCATTTATTATTTGGCAGGTATAATCTTCCCCTCCTCCTCTTGGAAGCTGATCTCACTTTGTGTCACCTTATAGCTGATGGTGACTCTGTTTTATGGCTTCATAGGTAGCTTTATGCAAGCCACCCCCTTTTTTTTTTAACTGAACTGTCTTTGATTACAGCTTGTCAGTGTGGTCTAACACTGATTCCCAGCAGTTAACAACTTCGTCATATTGTTCAAGATTAGGTTGCGATGTGTCATTTAATACACTAAAAAGCCATTCTCAGTAAAATTGAATTCCTGTGGGAATCATTGTTAAGGATGCTCTCAAAATGAAGTAAATTTGTAATGCTTTGGAGATTTCACTAGGAAGGCATCAGGTGACTGCATTTACTGAAACTGCCAATGTCTTAGCTGGATTTTGTATTCTGGAAATGCAATTTAAAACTTGCTCGCTTTTATTTAGGCAAAACATGATTCACAATATTTAAGCTTTATGAGCTTCGTCATTTAGGCAGATCATAGAATATTTTTATTTCTGTTTTAAACTGTAAGAAAATATTTGCACTTTCTTTACATTCCTGTGTATGACCCTAACTAAATTTTGGGCTGGGCAAAGATATGTGGATGTACAATGGCTAGACAAATGGTGCCACGAAAAACTAATATTATTTCACCATATGCTATAGTGGCAAAAAGAACAGGCTCTGAAACCAGACTGTGTAGGTTTTTAATCCCACCTCTGGCATTTACTGGCTACATGACTTTTAGTGTTATTTAATTTCTTTGTGCCTTAGTTTTTCATCTATAAAATGGGGGTAGCCATAGTGCCTACTTTACAGGATTGAACACCAGCTTTGCATACACTAGATAATAGAATGTAAGTCCTGTAGTCAACTATACTAACTGTTTTTGGGTGACAGTATAGGGGCCTCGCTATGATTACTTAAGCAGGTTCCTGGGAGTCTGATTTTGCTCCCCCACCAATTGCTTTTTGAGAGAAGTCTCAAAAGTAAAGTTTTCCACATTTCTTTAAATTTTCAGTGACAGTATTTTGCTTACCTGGATAGCCATCTTGCTAGGCCATATCATTGCCGAGGTTCAACTGCCAGCATCTCAGTCCCTGCTCCAGAGGGATGTTAGACCTGGGAGGACCTAAAGAGAAGCCAAGTGGATAGACCCCCACTAAGCATTTGGGTATCTATATTGGTCCATTAGCCATAGACATGGCATTAGAGAGCTATTAGTTGCATAAGATCTTAATCTCTGTGTGGAATTGTTTTATAGGCACTGGCTATTTCAGATCAAGTAAGGTTTGCCTCTAGAGAGAAATGTGCTTGACCCAGAGAAAAAGTCTTTATTTGCCTCGGATTCTGGGCCTAGCTGTGAGCTCATTTTAGGGCTGTTTGTAGTTTGTGCCTCAGACCTAGGTCTTGGGTCAGTCAGAGTAACTCTATCTCACTTCCCTGTCTGGGCTAAACCACTACATACAGAGCCTTCACCCTTGCTGCAATTTCTGCCAATGCCATGCCTAGAGCTTAATCTTGCTGGTACCTGACATGAATTTTAAACCTGTTTTGTCCCTCTGACCAGATCTTACTTTGCCACATGCTGTCTTTGCCTGGGCTTGCTCTAGTCCTCTAGGCTCTTGTTTTATTTTATTTTTTTATTTTTTTTAATTCCTAGCCCCTAGTGCCATGCCAGGTAAGTGATAGGTCCTCAATGAATGTATAGACATAACCATTGGAACTTCCAGCACTGGAAGCCTAATTTGCCATGACCATGCATTCAGCTTGACCCCTATGATGGTGTCCCCACAACTATACTTCTCAATGTTCAATGAACCCTTACTAAGTGCCAAGCACTGTGTGTCTCACCATATATTCAGAATCTCATTGTATCCTCACATGAAACCCTAAGTTATAAATATTTTCATTATTATCCCCATTTTACAAGTGAGGCAACTGAGACCCACAAAGATTAAGTAATTTATCTAGAGTCATCCAAGTCAAGTAAGTGTTGAAGATGGGATTGAAATCCAGGTCTGCCTATCTGACTGGAGAGCCAGAGGTTGTAACCTCTGTTGTGTTGCCTTGTACACCACACCATATAGAAAAGAGGAAGGCCCTCGAGTCAGCTATCCCACAGGCAGAGTCCGTATTTCATTTGGTTGGGCTAAGTTCCTATCTCACTCTCTCCAAGTGCTGTGGGACACCTGAGCTGTTCCTGCACACATGGCCATGAACTGGAGGCTACTTCAGTTGGGGAGGGCATTGATCTTGAATTCTCAGGGACTCAACCGGTACTTTTGGTGTGGGAACTTCAACTCCTGAATTGAATCAGACCTGACAGTATCTTTAGAAGAAATAAGGAAGGGTAGCAGAGCTATAGCCCTTCCCATATCTCCAACACATTCACTATTCCTGTGTAGGTAGACACCAAAGTTTCCAGTTGTAAGATACCTACTAATCTTTACCTGAGGGCTTTCTCTGTTCCCCTGAAGCCAGCTCAGGTCGGAGGGAGAGGAGCAGGCCAGGGAGTTAGACGTTAATACCCAGGAGCCTTCAATCAATGACTGACAAAAGTTTGTGGATAAATACCCTAGCTTAGTTTCTCTTAAACTTTAACATGCTTAAGAATCTTGATGAATTGTTTAAAAATTAGTAGGTCAGAGATGAGGCCCAGAATTTGCATTTCTAGTAAGCTTCCAGATGATGCTAACCCTCAAATCACACATTGAGTAGCAAGGCCCTAGGTGCCTCGCTTCCCATTTGGAATAAATATGAAGTATCTTGTACACCGGTTTTTAGGTCCCTTAGCAGGATTGAGCTCCAGTTGCCCATAAATGTAAACCATTTAATAGTAAACACTTTATCTCCTTCTGTTTCCTCTCTGATTTATCTACTTTTCTACCTACGCTCTCTGGCATTGGGATTCAAACAAACTATTTGCATTTTCATGCTTTTTCTCAGTATTGTCTCCTGGTCAAGAACAACCTAAGCTGATGACCCTATCAGCTTCTAGAAAGGGCAACCCCAACAAGATAATGGGACTGTCCCCAGTGTTCAGGACTTTGGCTGACATGAGTACACTCTCATCGATTTGTTCAGAAAAGAATCACTGGGCATGAGGTAGTTCAAGTTGATATAGCCAGAACTTTGCCTGTATTGATCTTAAAGTGTTTGCAGATGAGAACATAGCTGGCAACCTTCCCTGGGGGAATTGCCAGGACCCTTATTTGAGAGAGTTCCTGCTCTAGAAACCCTAGGGCCTCTAAACTCAATATGAACCAAGATTGCCAAGTATTCTGGGATAAGTTTTTCCCTTAAGAGTGAAGAAAAGAGACTCAAATATCCAACTCTAAGATATCCATCACACTTTTGAGGACTCAACAAGGATAAGGGTTAGTTAGTAGCTAGTCAGTCACCTGTATGCTCTTACTCTGAATTCCTGCTCCTAACTGAAGTCCATTTTGGTTTCCTCTCGACCAGCTCCTGAAGGTCTCTCTGGCTTTCGTTAACCCAAGTTTAAACATGGCTCCTTCTGCTTCACTCCCCACAGCATTACTACCATAATAGTTTTGAGTATGTTAGACCTTTCCTGAAGGTTTGAGGTTAAAGGATGGGAATTACATAGAGAATACTCAAAATGCAGTATCACTAAGATACTAAATCACTGCATTGCTGTCACTATATCACTAAGAATCAGTTTCAGAGTCACTAAGGTTTTGCATCCATTTCTGTTGCCAGGCTTTCCAACCTGGTGGCTACTTCTTCTGTTGGCCCATAGGACCCACTGTATTTTCTCATTTTATTTCTCTTCTGAGTTCAAGCTCCTCCCTACCAGAGTCTCCCTGTATTGCTGCACAGGCTGCAGACTGTAAACTTGGGGAGGCACTACTCATATAGACTGTAATGGAAATAGCATCCCCTGGGGTTTGTGCAACTTGGCAGCTCTGCTTTCTCCCAACCCCAAAAGACTCAGACCCCACTCCCATAAAACCAGGGGAAGGTGAAATTTTCTATCATTTTTTACACACGGAAATTAAACATTATTTTCTTTCAATCTCTGTCTTCCAGAAGTGTCCCCAGAATCCTACCTTAGAATAACCAAAAGTCTCATTATATTTTCCCCAAAACAGCAATTTTCTTTTTATGTGGAATTCTGTCTTCCTTCTAAGCTCAAATTGCATCCAGCTTCTAAAATCGTGATTTCTCTGCGTGCTCCTTCTATTTAGCCCAGTGAAAGATAACACAGGTCCTATCTAGGCCTTAATCAAACATTGCACTCTGGGGACCTCTGTCTCAGCTGTGACCCTGGGCCCAATTCCCCCCAGGCCCTTCTGGAGCCAGTTTTTTATCTTAATGTTGTCCTGCTTCCAAGTCAGGCTTAGAAAACCTTTCAGCTGAAGATGTCATGCTGGTCTTAATGGAAGCAGTTCTTCCTACCCCTCATTCCCCCACACAGGCTGATTTCCTTTGGCATTAATTCACAGAAGCCTCAGAAGAGTTTGAGATCTAAGCCATTCTCAACCACTAGGAGCAGTTGCAGACCTCAGGTGAAAAGTTTGAATTTCACAATGCCTAGCCTGCTTTCGTGCTAGTAATAGTGGGAGAGGGACACATGGGGATAAGAGCCAAGGAAAAGCTCTCAGAGGATCTTAAATACAGTTTAGGTTTGGGCAATTTACTTAATTTTTCAGTCTTTTCATCTATAAAATGGGCATGATAATCCCTATATTACAGGGCTGTTATGAAGATGAAACAAGCTAATGTTTGTAAAGTTCTTAGCACAGGGTCCGATAAGTAATAAGTTTTCTTAAAAACTCTGTTGTCATTGAACCTCTATGTCTGTCTGTGCCTGTGAGGGATGCGGTGTCTTAATATAGCCTGGTTACTTCTTCCCTAAGTAACTTGAATCTCAGCCAACAGAGGAAAAGTCCAGTCAAGGAGAACTCAAAGATCCTAAGTTGGCATGCATAGTACACCCTTGGTGGTTCTTGGTAGAACAGTGATTCCAGACTGTAATTAGCAGAGACTAATGGAGCATCTTCCTCTAGAGCTCCCAGGAGACTTGAAATTAATGGCAGCGCCTCAGAGACTTGAGCCCTATAGGATGTGACATTAGCACAAATGCAGCCATAGTCTATTGTTCACCACTTTTGGAAGGAGTCAGCTAGATCTGCTTCAGCTGTCCTGCATCATCCCAATAAAACATCAACCATTTAGTCCTGAGGAACAAACCTTAAATTGCAATTTAAGATTGTATTTAGAACCATTTACTTTCTAGGTAAAAATTAACATCGAAAGTGTGTTGTAAAACATTTACTCATCTTGCAGGCTGAGTCATTCTTTTATCTACCTAGTTTCTGTACCCATTTCACTATTTTGTGAATCTGGGACTGTACTCTTATCTTGGTCATCCTCTTCTGGCTTTCTCACTCTCTCTCTCTCTTTTCCTTCATCTTTAACATTCTTTTGAGAATGTCTTGTTTGACAGGTCCATGACTTCTTCCACTCTGAAAGGACAACCTTATAATGGAAATACCATGTATCTTTTGTGTGAGAAACTGCTCTAAAGGACATTTCTGCTTTGTTCTCACCGATCATTTATTTAGTGGTTGTTCAGTGCTTTTGGGTTTCAGGTATAAATTAAAATCTTAGATAATATTCTTCTTTGCCTGCATAAATTGGGTACCAAAACTTCAATAAAGATTAATTAAACTAATATATGTACATGGTCAATTGTTTAATAAGTGATTGTTATGATAATTATCTGACATTAGTGGTTATATTGGCTATATCATGGTGCTAACATGTTTCCCTCAATTGTGTAAACAATATCCACTCCAAAAAAATACATATTATGAACATTAAAATACCTTAGTCTACCTTTGGTTTCCTTTCTGTGAATCCTTGAATGTTGCATATACCTTAAAAAGTAGTTGCAGAATAAGTGCTATCACATACATTTTTAGGGTTGTGAAGAATTGTTTTGGAACCCAGGTAATCAGTCAATTCATGTTTATTATATAAAATTAAAATGCATACTCTACTGTAATAATAATATATATGTAAAACATTTACTATTTACTATTAGTCTTAGATGTTTTACGTATATTAACTATTTTACTTCTATCTACACAAAAGTGTAGATACTAATACCATTCCCATTTTGTAGATGAAGGAACTGATGCACGGAGAGGTTAAGCAATATGCCTAAGATACCAAAGCTTAGTAATTGGCAGAGCCCAGATAGAAACTCAGTTAACTGGACTCCTGTAAACATACTTTTAACCACTTAGTATACTGAGTATATGCTGTATGCTGTACAGTTTCTCAGAACTAAATCAGAAAATAGTCTTAAGTCTTCTATTGTAGAGATTTTACTATCACAAAATTTAAAAAAATAAGAAATCATAGAAGGAAATCCATTAGCCTTTAATTGGTACATATCGCATCAACTCTACTGGAGAAATCTGGAATGAGTTTTTAGGTAAGGCAGGAAAATTATTCAGGAAGAAGGAAAAATAATAAAGAGGAATACTGGAACATTAGAAAAAATATGCCAGTATATACATATTTATCATTATATAATAATAGCAATAATACTAATAATTTCTATTTCTGAAGTGCTTACTGTGTGCCAGACACAAATGTCTTTAATGCTCCCAGCAAACTGAGGAGAAGTGTACTATTATTATGTCAATTTTATAAATGAGGAAACCAAAGCTATTAAAGATTGGGGTGAGAATCTGTGCTGTTCATCACTATGTTTTGTCATCTCCCTAAATATGTCTATAAACTGTGTACATACTGTTTATGCACATAAATAGAAAATTACATGTAGATACATAGAATATATGATGATATAGATATTATATATAAAGTTGCAAATTACCTTAAACATATTTCCCTGTAATATTAATGTTTACAGTATAGAACATATTTTTCCCCTTATATTCGAACTATGCTTACATGTATTTTGGTTTCACAAATGAAATATATTTGTCACCAGTGCTCCCTGGACTTCAGTATTTTATGGACCTTTTTAAAAGAAATTCTTATGGATCCTTAGTGTTGACATAAGCAATTTTTATTATAATGTTACTATAAAATATAAAAACATAATCAGGTATAATTTCTTATGCTTTTATCTTCTAAAATTATTTTAAAAGAAATACATTTGAAACTACAAAGGAGTAAAATCTAAATTAATGACACAAGTTTCATGTGATGATGATGTTCTGATGACATGAAATTGCCACTTGATAAATCAATATGATATAGACTAATACGAAACAGGATCTTTAGAGTTCAGATGGCAGAAGTAGCATGTACCGTGTGATGAAAATTTCTTTTACTGCTTTTCTTTTTGTTGAATTTGCTATGAGACCTTCATTCACACAATGGGCAGAGGAAGCCTTTGACCTTGGTGTGATTATAGTGTTTATATACTCAGTGTCTGCCTTTATTTGTTCCTCCAAAATAATGCTATTTGCTGCAAATTGATTACAAATGCAAACGCAAATGTGGACCTACCTGCAGTGACTTTTCAGTACTTGATCAGAGGAAATAATAAGGGGTCATGCAGATAACACTAACCAGCTTTTCTTCTACTATCTGCACTCTCTCCCTAAGGGATCCCATCTGGTGTCCTGACTTTAAAAGCCATTCACTTGTTGATGACTCCCAAATTTATATTATATCTATGGCCTGTACTGCTTCTCTTAACTCCAGACTTGTGCATCTAACTGCCTAATGGACATCTCCACTTAGATTTCTAAATGGCATCGTACAGTTGACAAATCCTAAAGGGGTCTCCTGGTTTCTCTGACCTGCTCTAAACCTGCTTGTCCTGTATTCTCCTTTTCCCAGAAAGGCAATTCCACTCTTCCTGTTGTTCAAGCCCTAAACCTTAGTCACCCTTTACTTTTCCCTTTTTCTCACATCTTAAATCCAGTCAGCCTGAAAATCTTGTTGGCTTCAAAGTACATCCAGAATCTGAAGGCTTCTCACCACCTCCACTGCTACCTCTCCAGGCCAAAGCACCATCGTTTCTTGCCTAGATGATTGCCGTAACCTCCTAATTGGTCTCCTTGCTCTCACCCTGGCCCTCCTGATTATGTAGTGCAATGTACAGTATTTTCCACAGCAGTCAGAGTGATGCTTTAAAAACAAACCCCTGACAGATTACTATAGCATTCCTCTTCTCCAACCCTACAAAATGTCCTTTCTCAGAGTCAAAACCAGAATGCAACACGCTACAAGGCCGTGCCACTGTCCTTTACTCATATTCCAGCTGTATTTTTCCTCATACATAAAAGCACAGAGCTTCTCAGAACCTTTGCACTGCTATTCCCTCTGCTGGAAATCCTGTTTCCTCAGATAGCCACCTGGTTTGTACCCGCTTCTGGCCTCTGCCTAGATGTCACTTTATCAGTGAGGCCTTCCTTGACCACTCTGTAAAAAAAATCTTGATCCCAGCCCACCTCCTCCTTGTCACTCCCTTACCAGCTTTATTTTTTCCCTACTGTGCCATCACCATATTTTTATATGCATACATAATTGGAATATGTTAAATATATATATTTCAATTGTTTATTGCCTGTCTTTCTCTACCAGGGAATATAAGTTCCATGGAGGCAGGAACTTAATTTTTCTTCAGTATCTAAAGCACTTTAGAATGTGTAATAAACATTTGTTGAATGGGTCAATGAATGACTATTTTTTCTTTAATTATCAGTGGAAAAAAAACACAAAAGGAAATATGATTATGGAGAGCTTGCAAACTAGAGGGTAAAAAATTTTATGCCAGACTGACACAAAGGGCTGAATTATGAGTACAACATAGATTTTCTAAAATGTTAGAAATCTTGTCACTGCCAGTTTTCATTTTTATCAGCCTAACATCTTTTGAATTTTGCAGTTGAATATAACTTCTAACTTCCCCCAAATATTTGCCTGTTATGCTCTGTATGGATAGTTACACCTTATTTCAAAGGCAGCCCTGGCCGATTGTGTGACCACCAGCACCATGCTGGGGTGTTAATACAGTTCAGATTTTCTGAGAAAAAGGTGCTTTATATATCAGTCACTCCCCTGATTTTCACTTGGAACTCATCCAATTATGGACAGGAGTTAGTCTGTAAAATTTCCTGTACTCAGAAGAGAGGGGAGCTGGCTGAACTGAGTCCCTGATATGCAGTGGAGGTTTACATTCAGAGGGAAACAGTGGCTGTTGAACTGTGTAACAGGTATCCATGTAGGAAACTCAAAGAGTGTCCAAAGAGCACATAATTGTGGTGATTAAACTGATAAGCTGGTGACACAAGGGAAGAAAGTACAAATTGAAGTTTCAGCAACAGGTGTAAGGCACATCGTCTATCCTTCCCTGGTATTCTTAGGAAAGTAATAAGATAGCTTAATTACATGATTAAAATACTGAAAGTCCAGCTGGACCCCTGTAGTTTCTACCTGTTGCTTGCTTGCTTGCTTTTCTCTTATTAGAGTTGTTGAGATCTTTAGATTGTTATAGTTTACCTTTCTATTGCCTCTCATTTTTAGCTTTTATATCAAAGTACTGTTAATATAGAATTCAACCAAGTCTGTCTTCACATTCTGCTCTTTTTGCCCTACTATGCATTGATGACTTACTCAAAATAATTTTTAAGTCATTATAAGCTAAAATGTGTATACATTTAAAATTATATATAACAGTGCATTCATAAATACATAGTGAATTTTTATAAATTTATTAACATGTATATTATATATTTGAACTTCAGGAATGTTATCAAAATAAGGGATGGAACCATGATTTGATTTTTAAGCATATGAAAAAAGTCTCTTCATTTAGATGGAAGATTGAGCCTTGTAAAAATCATGCTTCAGTGTTGTGGGAAACATCCTGTTATAAGCATGTCTCCCCTTTCTCCCCTTCTGCCTTCCTATTCCAATAGATAGTGATTGAGTACCCACTATGCACCAGACAATAAAGTACAAACTCAGGTCAGGTATGGTGCAAATCCTAAGCCATCCCGGAGTAGCATCTTCAGAGTACTCAGTTGGAGTCAGCTTGCATTTGGTTGTTCAGTGGGGCATGGGAAAGACGAGGCCCATTTTCCTGGATTTGAGATCTGGTGGTTTGGCTTTTTCCAGGGTACGGTGTTTTATTTGTTCCCTAGGGAAGTCTCAATTACTTGTTAGTTGGCTTCAGAAACTTTCTACAACTTCAACTTTAATTTTCTGTTATTTGCAAATACACACACACACACACACACACACACACACACTCTCTCTCTCCCTCTCTCTCTCTCTCTCTCTCTCTCTCTCTCTCTCTCTGTCTCTCTCTCTCCTCTATCAATCATCTTTCTATATCTTTAAGGTATTATGGCTTCTTTTTCTCCCTAAGTTCTAGACTTGTTTTATTTTTTCTTCTTATTCTTCCTCTGAGTTTTCTGTTTTAGTTTATAACATTAAAAGTTTACATTGTAGCAAATTGTTTTTTAAAAAATGTTTTATATTGATTCAGTAAAAAAAAAAAAAAAATGCCTACATGTCTAGAGATCTGAGAAGACAGATAGGTGGAAAACTGCTCCAAGACTGGATGCAGTAGGAAGATGAAACATTTTTAAAGGAAATTATAAATTGCTCTATTAACTTATTTCCCACAGACCATTAGCCAGTCAGAAAATGATAGGAGAGTCTCTGCTTACCTGATCACTTATTTCAAAATCTAAATGGAGGCCAGAGGTTGCATATTCTATTACTAGTGTTTCCTAATGTTATTTCTTTACATCCACTACTTTTTCATTGGTAACACATAGGGGAGACGTCTCCGTGAGAGAGCTGTTTGAAAATGTGTTCATTTCAATAAAAAAAGTGTCTAGACATTTTAGTGTAGGATGTTAGAATATTTATATGGAAAACCTGAAAGTCTGAACTTTGTTCCCCCAGTACAGAAAGGAGATAGAGTTTTTGACTGAAGCTGACCTGTGTTTAAGTTGAGATTGAGTGCTGTATTAGTTCTGTTTGGAATCCTCCTTGAAGACTTGTCCATCATAGTCAATCCCAAGGCTCAGAGTTTGTAAAAAAGATTTTAGACTGTTAAAAAGTACATTGTATGGTAGTATTTAACAGTCCTTGAGAAAAATGATACATGCGAGTTATGATGGATTTTAGAAATTATATCAGCACCTTCTAGTTAGTGTTCCTTTACTTCTTCCGTTATAAATCAGGAGTTTGCAATTTTGACAGCTAATTTTTTTTCCTGTCAGCTAAAGCTTGACTCAGCCTCTTAACGGTAAGCAAACTAGAAATGAAGACTCTGTCTTTTAAGATACTGATATATGTTTTTCTTGAAATTATAGTTTGAGTTGCTGAATTTTTGTGTCTTTTGGGATGATGTACCCTGTGGTAAACAGAATAGAACTTTCTTCTTTCACATCTAGAATAAAGGTATAACTAAGGTTGTTTAAAAATAAACATTGGTTCCATAATAAGCAAAATTCTATTGTTAATTAATATCATAGGCATTATTTTAAAATAAACCAGTAGTGAAACAGATTTTTGACATGAACCTGCAGTATGGGATCTATTCTATTGTCCTTATTCCAGCTGCTGAGGATTTGAGGTGAGAATGGGCCAATTTCAGCATGTGTTGGAACTAGCCATTTGTCTATTTGACTGAGATCTTAGAATCTTCAAGTTGAAAAGGTCTGTGGGGACCATCTCCTTCAACTCCCCTAATTTGCAATTGAAGAGATCGTGGAGAAAATTACTCCCAAACTATTATGCTAATAAGTACAACATTGTTATTCAGTTCTTTGCCAGGCAAACCTTTGTTAGGAATTTAACAGTTCCACAAATAGTTGGCTAACAAATAGTTGGCAAACTTTATATCTTATTTGTAGGCAGCTCATCATATTCAGGAAATAATTTTCCCTGGGAATGCTCTGACTATCACACATGGAACCTGTTTTCACTAGGAGAACAACTGAACTTCTTTAAGAAGGGGTGACGTTTTGGAATCTCTATTGTAGTAAAACACAGTATAATATTGCATGCACTAGGATGCAGGGAGGCCCAATATCCATTTTGATTCTACCATTTATTTGAACATTCCCTTCCCCCTTTTCTTTTTTTGCTTTTTAATTTCTTGTCCATCATGTTACCAAAAGGAATTCTTATCTTGGACAACCTGTTTCTTCTTTAAAATAGAAGTAATATTATGATATCTTCTTATACTTTGAGGGTTAAGCTCAGATATTCTTTCTTACTACTCAAGACATTCATAGGACCTTTATATATTTCTGAATATATTTCTGAATATATAGGGCTCTTCTAAAGTTGTTTTAAGATGCTTCAAGTTAAATTAGCAGATTGATTTCTACAAACATTATTGTTCAACATCCCTAGACTGGCTGGGCATTGACAGGAAAAGTTGAAATCAAATACCTAGTTATTAAGGAAAATATTTTAATTTTTGCCTGAATTAACCATTTCCCCCTAAGCAACTATGTGAATATAAACCTTCTTTTATTGTAGAAGATTTTAAAAATGTATTTCTATTTTGTTTTTATTTGTAGAGACAGGGTCTCACTACATTGCCCAGGCTGGTCTCAAACTCTTGTCCTCACACAATCCTTCACACTCCCAAAGTGCTAGGATTACAGGCATGAGCCACTGTGCCTGGCCTGTATTCCTATTTTTTGAATAAAAAAATAAGGCATGGAATATTCTCTGTACAGAATTTCAAAAATACAGAACAATTTAAAGAAAAATAAAATACTTGTAATCAGCATCTAAAGGTGACCTTGTCATATACTGTTATATATATATTTCCAATCTTGCTTCTATCATTATTCTTTTTCACTTGGAAATATACCTAATCATGTTTTTCTCTATTTTGTTCCATTGAATCAATATATCAGACAGAGCATTTTGCCAAATCATTAAATATGCTTCTAAAAGTTTACTTTGCGTTACAAAGTATTATATCATATGGATGCATCACAGTTTACTTCACCAATCACTATTATTGGCTATTCGTGTTGTTTCCAAATTTTGCTGTTAGAAGTAAACATTGTAATGCACATTCTTTTGTGTAAATCTATGATTATTTTCTTAGGGTAAACACCTAAATGTGGAATTAGCTGGCCATATGGTATTTTCACTTTTAAAAGCCTTTGAAATATAATGCCAAAAGGTCCTATAGAAATTTATATTTCTTACCCTAGGGCCCTATGCACTGCTAATTCTGTGTATTATCATTTTTAGGAAGTTGTCTTAATTGAAACCCCAAGTTTTCTGTTTTTTTTTATTTTAAAAAAAACGTATATTTTAAAATTTAGAATTTTCAAAAGCAAAGCATTTTTTTAAAAAAACCTTTTATTGCGAAATAAGGGTAGATTCACATGTAGTTGTAAATAATAATACCCTCTGATGGTAACATGTTGTATGACTATAGAACAAAATCACAGCTAGGAAATCAAAGTATTTTTTATTGTGGCAAAATACATTTTGTCATTTTTAAGTGCATAATTTACTGTCATTAAATACATTGATGATGTTGTCCAACCATCACCACTATCCATTTTCATAACTTTTTCATCATCCCATACTGAAACTCTGTACCCCTTAAAAATTAACTCTCCATTTGTCCCTCCCTTCAGACCTGGTAACCTCTATTCTACTTTCTGTTTCTATGAGTTTGCCTATTCTAGGTACCTCACATTAGTGAAATAATATATATTTTCTTTTGTGTCTGGCTTATTTTACTTAGCATGTTTCTAAGGTTCATCCATGTTGTGGCACGTATCTGTGTTGTCTTCCTTTTTAAGGCTGAATGATATTCTCATTGTAGGTATATACCACATTTTGTTTATCTGTTTATCTGTTATGGACATTTGGGTTGTTTCTACCTATTGGCTATTGTGAATAATGCTGCTGTGAACATTGGTGTAACAATATTTGTTCAAATCACTGTTTTCAATATTTGGGGATATATATGCAAGAGTAGAATTGCTGAGTAATATGGTAATTCTATGTTTAACCTTTTGAGGAATCTCTAAACTGTTTTCCATAGCAGCTGCATGCACCATTTTACATTACCACCAGCATAGCACAAAGGTTCCAATATCTCCACATCCTTACCCACACTTATTATTTTCTGTTTTATTGATAATGGACATTCTAATGGACATAAAGTAGTATCTAATTGAAGTTTTAATTTGCATTTCCCTGATAATTTGTGATGTTGAGCATCTTTTCATGTACTTATTGGCCATTTCTGTATTTTTTTTTTTTTGCAGAAATGTCTATTTAAGTTCTTTGCCAATTTTTCAATTGGGTTATTTATTGTTTGTTGTCATTGTTGAGTTTTAGGAGTTCTTTATATATTTTGGATATTAATCCTGTATAAGTTATAATATGATTTGTAAATATTTTCTGTCATCCTGTGGTTTATCTTTTTATTCTCTTGAAAGTGTTCTCTGATACGTAAAAGATCATCTTTTCATGAAGTTCAATTGATCTAAATCACACTTAGTAATAGTATATAATCCTTTAAATATGTTTCTGAATTTGGTTTGCTAGTGTTTTGTTGAGGATCTTTCCATAAATATACACAGGGATATTGGTTTATAGTTTTCCTGTAGTGTCTTTGTTTGGTTTTGTTATCGGGGTAATGATGGCCTCATAAAATGAGTTAGAAAGTGTTCCTTACTCATTAGTTTTTGAAAAGAGTTTGAGAAGGATTAGAGTTAATTCTTTTTAAAATGTTTAGTAGACATCACCAGCAGAAACATCTGGTCCTATGCTTTTCTTTCCTGGGAGTTTTTTGTTTATTGATTCAATCTCCTCACTAGTTCTAGGTCTATCCAGATTTTCTATGTCTTCACTTTTTAGTTTTGGTAGATAGTGGGTTTCTAGGAATTTGTTTATTTCATCTAGATTATCCAATTTGTTGGCATACAAATGTTCATAGTATTCTTTTATAATCCCTTTTTTTAAAAAAATAAAATCAATAGCCCTGCTTTTATTGAGTCCCGTAAGTTTTGGCATTATGCTTCCATTTTTATTTGTCTTAAAGTATATTCTAATTTCTCTTGTCACTTATTCTTTGATCTGGTTGTTAAGAATATGTTTTTTAATTTTCACACATTTATGAATTTTTTTTCCTTCTGTTAATGATTTCTAGTTTTATTCCATTGTGATTAGAAGGGTTTTTTTTTTTTTTTGGTATGATTTCAATCTTTTTAAATTTGTGGAGAATCAATTTGCGATCTCACATCTGGTCTAGCCTAAAGAATGTTCTATGTGCACCTGAGGAAGAATGTGTGTTCTGTTGTCGAATAGAGTATTCTATATGTGTCTGTCAGGTATAATTTTTATAGTTTTATTCAAGTCCTCTGTTTCCTTATTGATCTTTTGTCTGCTTGTTCTATTCATTATTGAAAGCAAGGTATTGAGTCTCAAATAGAACAGTCTATTTCTCCCTTTAATTACAGTAATGTTTGTTTCATATATTTTGGAGCCTTATTGTTTGGTTTGTATATGTTTATAATTTTTATATATTTTTGATGAATTGACTCTTTTGTCTATATATAATGTCTGTCTTTCTCTTGTTACAGTTTTTGACTTAAATTCTATTTTGTCTTATATTAGTTACTTTGGTTACTATTTGCAAGGAATATCATTTTCCGTCTATGAACCTATTTTCCATCTTTCAACCTATTCGTATCTTTAGATCTAAAAGGAGTCTATTGTAGGTGACATATAGTTGGATCATGTTTTTCTCTTGTTCATTATCCTAAGTTCTGCCTTTTGACTGGAGATTTTAATAAATTTACAGTTAAAGTAACTTGATACGGAAAGACTTATTTCTGCCATTTGCTATTTGTTTTCTGTATGTATTCTAGCTTTTTTGCTCATTTTCTCCATTGCTGTCCTATTTTTGTTCAGTTGATTTCTTTTTATAGTGACAAGCTTTGATTCCCTTCTTGTTCCTTTTGTTAATATTTTACAGGTATTTTATTTGTGGTTACTATGGAGAATACATACATTGGAATTTGAATGTATACTAATTAAACTCCGATCACATTAAAAAAAAAACCCTGCCTCTGTATAGCTGCATGTGATTGATATTATATCTTTATGCATTGTATACCCAATGACATAGGTTTATAATTATTTTTTATGTATTTGTCCTTTAAATCATGTAGAAAATAAAAAGTAGAGCTATAAACCGAACTTATAATAATACTGGCTTTTGTATTTGCCTATATATTTACCTTTACCAGAGATCTTTATTTACTTATATGGCTTTAAGTTACTGTCCAGCATCCTTTCATTTCAAACTGAAGGACTCCATTTAGCATTTCTTCTAGGGCAGGTCTAGTGGTAAAAAAACACCTTTAGCTTTTATGAGTAGTGCCCACCATTGTTCCTGCCTGAATTCTGAGTTAGGTGAAACAGAGATGAGAACCTTGTATTAGTCCTTCAGGTATCCCCCAGACAGGTTAGAACAAACGTACAAAGTAATTTGTAAATAATGTCTGTTCTGCTCTGTTTGTTTTGAGAGAGGGAACTGGGAACTGGGAACTGGAATGTTTTTGCTTCAAGACCAAGGCTACTGCCATGCTGGGGACGGGTAGGGGCAAGCATGAGTACAAATATCACAAAACCTTGCTGTTATTTTTAAGGTATGTATATATGTTTTTGATTAGACATTTGTTTGTTTACTGTAAACAGTTGACCATTTCCCAGAGCTCCAAAAAAGTGGATTTAGATATTGTTTTTTGATGTTTCTTGGGGGAAGGAGTGAATAAGCTTGATGATCCCTAGTCCACCATTTTGCTGACATCTTAAAATATTTTTTATGTGGCTGAATTTGAATACTGTTCCTTCAAGATTGATTTATGCAATGCAAAGTAATTACACACAAACCAATAATCAAGAAAGAATTAAAAGGCCGGGCGCGGTGGCTCACGCCTGTAATCCTAGCACTCTGGGAGGCCGAGGTGGGCGGATCGTTCTGAGCTCAGGAGTTCGAGACCAGCCTGAGCAAGAGCGAGACCCCGTCTCTACCAAAAATAGAAAGAAATTAATTGGACAGCTAAAAATATATATATAGAAAAAATCAGCCGGGCATGGTGGCGCATGCCT